>JAGKTI010009956.1:0-29622 GCA_018397915.1 Birgus latro
ACAGTATATGCTTTCTTCTTTTGTGCCACAGCCTCTCTCACCTCTTCTGTCCACCATGCTGTGAAGGATAAAAATGGTAGATTAGTAGTGGATAATGGAGAAAAAGTGAACAGATGGAGAGAACACTTTAATGACTTGTTGAACATAGAGAATGAAAGTAATGCAAGTATAAGTGGCTGGGGATGGCTGGGAGAGGGAGGGGTGTGGGAAGAGAGGAAGAAGTCAGTAAGATGGAAGTTGTGGAAGCTGTGAAAAAAGTTAAAATGGGGAAAGCCCCAGGAATTGATGGAGTGTGTGGTGAAATGCTGACGTATGAGGAAGTGATAGTAATTGAATGGATATGGAAGGTGTGCAGATTGGCCCGGGAGGAAGGTAGAGTCCCAAAGGATTGGAAGTCAGGTATAATTATTCCCCTGTACAAAGGAAAAGGGGAAAAAGAAGTGTGTGGTAACCATAGGGGTATTTGCCTTCTTAGTGTAATAGGAAAAGTATATGGTAGGTTACTTATTGACAGAGTTAGGGAAATAACAGAGGAATTGATTGGAGAAGAACAGAGAGGTTTTAGGAGGGCAGGAAGTTATGTAGATCAGATATTCATTATTAGATCTTTAGTGGAAAAGTTTCTATAGAAGGGAAAGAAGTTGTATGCAGCCTTCATGGATTTGGAGAATGCATAGGACAGGGTGGATTGACAAGGATTGTGGAAAGTATTAAGAATATATCGAGTAGATGGGAAGTTGTTGAAGACCGTGAAGAGTATGTATGAGGATGCAATGGCTGCAGTGCGTGTGGATGGTGAACTGCGTGAGTTTTTCCACTTGAATGTTGGATTGAAACAAGGATGTGTCATGTCTCCATGGTTGTTCTTGTTCAGTCTGTATATGGATGGGGGTTATAAAAGAGATACAAGGTAGGGCAGTGGATGTTGGAGCAGCCCTAGTGAGAGAGGGCAGTGTTTGGAAACCCTCTGTACTGTTGTTTGCAGATGAAAACCCTCTGTACTGTTGTTTGCAGATGATACTGTGTTGTTAAGTGAAGACGTAGGGAAACTGCAAGGCTTGGTAGATGAGTTTGGGAGAGTGTGTAAGAAACAGAATCTAAAGGTGAATGTGGGGAAGAGTAAAGTGATGGTCTTAGAGAGAAATGAAGTCAGTGAATGTACAGTGAGATTGGATAGGGAGGATATGGAGAATTTGATTACATTTAAGTACTTGAGTAGTGTGATGAGTAAAGATGGAAGTTTGGAGGGCGAAGTGCTTGAAAGGGTGCAGCAGGGAAGAAAGGTTGCTGGTTCCTTGAAAGCAATGATAAGAAACAGGGAAGTGAGCATGGAAGTGAAAAAGCTGCTACATGACAGTATTGTGATACCAACTTTAACATATGGAAGTGAAGCATGGACCCTATTGGAGGGACTGAAATCAAGAGTGAGAGCAGTGGAAAATTATTTGAGAGGAGCATGTGGAGTCTCATGCAGAGACTGACTGACAAATGAGGAAGTGAAGGAGCGTTGTGGTGTGGATGTGGATGTGATAGGAAGAGTTAGGAGAAACACATTAAGGTGGTTTGGCCATGTGGAGAGGATGGGGAGTGAGAGACCGACAACGAGAGTGTACGTGAGTGAGGTGGAGGGGGGGAGAGGGAGGGGGAGGCCGAGGATGAGATGGAGGGATGGAGTGGAGAGGTATATGAGGGAGGGGGGTGTGAGCTGGAAGCATGGCAGTGAAGTGGCGGGGGACAGAGCGACATGGAGGCGATTTGTTTGTGGCCTCCCCTTACGGGATTAAGGCATCCAGCGATAGATTGATATCTTGTTTTTGTTTTTTTCTTTGAGGGAACAGTTTTGTGGGCTTCTGGCCTTTGGTTCCTTCTTTCTTGCATTAAAAAAAATATATATATATATTTATATATATATAGTAATGGGATATCAGGGGCAATTTATCACATTTTGAATATGTCAGTATCGGATGTGAGAAAATACTGCAATATCAAAGGTGTGAAATACGAAGTTGACAAGATGCAAGCTTGGTAACCTTAATTTTAGGGTGAATAATATGTTGTAAATTTTCATTGTACAGTAAAGCCCCAAGTTTAGCGACATCTTCGTTCGCAGTTTCATGGTTAGCAGTGGCCTGCTAATATTCCCAGATACTGGGTTTCACGTGAAAACCCCTCTGTTGATGGCGAGAAAATGTGAGCAAACCATACGCACTGAAAACGACCGTCACTTGTTCACCGTCATTGCTGCAGAGGAGATGCAGCACAGGATGGATGTGTTGCGTGGAGAGGTGGAGGCAGCAAAGGCAGAGGAGGGTGGTGGTGCTAGAGGTGGCAGGGTGCAGTAGTTTCACCACCTTCCTCAGAAATTACACATCCATCCCTTCCATTAAGCACCTTACTCCAGCCTTCCAAGTGAGTTTCCTTGCCCCCTGAGAGTGTTGGGGTTTCAAGAATACTCTCCAGTATCCCTGCCTGTCGTATGAGGTGACTAAAAGAGTTGGTGGTGGGTTAGTGTCCCACCCTGTAAAAAGTACTAACTAAACAAGTGAACAAAGCACCTTGGAGCAGGATGGACCATACGTTGATGACCAAGGAATGGACAAAGGACATTCTAAGGATGGGAATGTGGAATGTGAGAGGAGTGAATGATGAAAGAGAGAGAGAGAGATTGTTCAGGTGCTTGAGGATGCAAGAGTGGATGTATGTGGATTGACTGAAACTAAATGGGTGGTGACAGGGAGAGAGAATGGGAGTATGGTTTAGGAATATGTGCGGGAGAGAATGATTCTGAGAAGACAAGAGAGGGAGTATGTCTGATGATAAGCAAGAAGTAGAAGGAGAATATAAGAGTATGGAATAGTGGGTGCAAGGATTGTACGGGTGAGGATGAAAGTAGGTATACAAGCTCGGGTGATTCCATGTGCGTATGCGCCGACAGGACTGAGTGGTAAGAGTGAAAGATGAGTTTTGGGTGAGTGTAGAAGCATGTATGGACAAGATTGAGAGGAGCGAGAGAGTGTTTTTGATTTGAGACATGAATGGCAAAGTTGGGAATGTATGAGGGAATGGAGTGGTTGGTCACTGGGGTGTGCCAGCGGAAGTAGATGGGAATGGTAGTCCTTTAGTGGACATCTGTCCTAGTAAGAGTTTGGCAATAGCCAACACCTTCTTCTGGCATAAATTGATCCACAGGTATACATGGAGAGTCATGAGGAGGATGGACGGTGAACTTGTTGAACGAAAGGCAATGATAGATAATGTTAGCAGTGTGGGTGCTCACACTCAGGTAAGGGTGAATGGAGCTTTGAGTGATGAGTTTCCCATGAATGTTGATGTGCATCAGGGGTCAGTTTTGAGTCCCTTGTTGTTTATCATGGTGCTTGAAGCCCTCTCACGTGACTTCAGAGAGGGACTCCCATGGGAGATGTTGTATGCTGATGATTTGGTGTTGATTGCTGAGAATGAAGGGGAGGCTGAGGAAAGATTTAAGAAGTGGAGAGATGGTATGGGGCACAAGGGTTTAAGGGTAAATGCAGATAAAACAAAAGTGATGATATCTAGGGTTGGTGGCGGTACAATCAGAGGAGAGGGAGAGTGGCCATGTGCAGTTTGCCACATGGGTGTGGGAAGTAATTCCATCTTGTGCAGTGTTTGTGATAAGTGGGTGCACAAGAGATGTAGTGGTATTAGAGGTAGACTGCGAGATAATGCTGATTTCATGTGTGCAGTGTGTCGGGGAGAGCAGGTGGAGATTGTTAGGCGTGAGAGGGTTGAACTTGCAGGTGAGTCTCTTGAGTGTGTGGAGGAGTTTTGTTATTTGGGAGACATGTTATGTGCCGGAGGTGGGGCTGGAGTTAGCTCGGTTGCTAGAGTGAGAAGTGGTTGGAAGAAGTTCAGAGAGCTGTTGCCTCTCCTGACATTGAGAGGACTCTCCTTACGTGCTAAGGGGTCTTTGTATGCAGCATGTGTTAGGAGTGTGATGCTGTATGGTAGTGAGACCTGGGCAGTAAAGGAAGAAGATATTCGCAGGTTTAAACGTACAGAAATGACAATGATTAGGTGGATGTGCAGTGCGTCCCTGCGTGCGGGGCCTGGGGGGGCTGGGTTTACGATAGAAGAGTTGAGAGGTAGGATGGGACTGGAGTGTATTGGTGTTGTGATGAGGAGAGGTAGGCTGAGGTGGTTTGGACATGTGGAGAGGATGGGGGATGATAATTGGGTACAGAGGGTGAGAAGTGTTAATATTGGGGGAGGGGTTGGGAGGGGTAGACCGAGAAAGACATGGGACGAGGTCATTAAATGTGACTTAAGGGTTAAGGGACTGAATAGGGAGGCTGCCATAGATCGAGCAGCGTGGAGAGCCGCCATTAGGTGACCAAGGCCGACACATGCAAGCATGTTGGAGCCTTCAAAAACGAAACGAAACGATGAGCGAATGAGAAGACAAGTGTTGGATGCAAGAGTGTGGAGAGGGTGGGGGAATGGAATCTTGAACCATCACTTAGTGATGGCCAAGGTAAGACTGCAAAGAAAATGTGTGAAGAGACAAAGGGGAAGACAGGAGAAAACAGCTCCTGTAAAAAGAGTGGAGAAGTTGCAAGAGAGTGAGAAAATGGCAGAGTATAAGAGCATAGTGGAAGAAAGATTGGAAAGGTATGAGTTAGAGCAGATGGAAGGGGTGGAAGAAGTATGCAGGATATTGACGGCAGAGATAGGTGCAGCATGCGAGGTGGTTTTTAGAGTGAGGAGATGCAAGGGTGTGCAAGGGATAGTGTGTGGAACGATGAGATGAAACAAGCTGTGGAACAAAAGAAGAAGGCATATTTAGACTGGCTAGCGAGTATAGGTACGGGAGAAGATGAGAGAGAGAAGAGAAAGGTATATGTGAGCAGGAGAAGGGAGGTGAAGAGAGTGGTGAAGGAGAGTAAGAAGAGAGTGGATGAAAAGTTTGAGAGGAATCTGAGTGTGAAATGGAGGGAGAGTAAGAAATTGTTTTGGAAGGTGGTTAGGAAAGTAAGACAGTGTGAAAGGGGAAATAGTAGGAGAGTGAAAGATGGGAATAATAGACTGTTTGTGGAGAAGAGAGAGAAAATGAGGAGATGGAAGGAGCACTTTGAGGATTTGCTGAACATAGAGAGTGAGAGCAGTGCGAGTATAAGTGTTTGGGGAATGACTGGGAGAAGAAGAGATGAGAGGAGGGAGGAAGAGATCAGTAGGGTGGAAGTAGTTGAAGCAATGAAGAAGATCAAGATGGGAAAGGCCCTGGGAATTGATGGAGTGTGTGGTGAAAAGCTGAAGTATGGGGAGGAGATTGTTGTGGAGTGGATATGGAAGTTGTGTAGATTGGCTTGGGAAGAGGGAAGGGTTCCAGAAGACTGAAAATCAGGTATAATTGTTCCATTATACAAAGGAAAAGGGTAGAGAAAAGTATAAGGTAACCATAGGGGTATTTGCCTTCTTAGTCTATCTATCTTTCTGTTGCCAGATGCCATAAACCTGTAAGGGGTGGCCATTTGTCTTTGAGTTATTTGTTTTACAGGGAGGGGCACTAACCCACCACCAACCCACTTGTTGACACGCATGGAGCAGGTATGGTTTGGTTATATGGTTACCACCCAGCGTTGTAAATGGATTCTTGGCTTACAGGAAACCATTTGGCTTGTCACTCAGTGTAAAGCCACCTGGAAAGAAAAGCAATAAGAAGTGACAGGAAAGATGGGAGAAATAGGAAGAGGAAGGCTAAGGAAGAAGTAGGCAGCACTACATCAAGTGAGTGGATTGGAAAAATATATGGTAGAATACTCATTGATATGGTTATGCATATAACAGAGGAGGTAGTTGGAGAAGAACAAGGGGGATTTGGAAAGGGAAAAGAGTGTGTAGATCAAATATTTGTTTAAGATGTTTAGTAGAGAAGTATCTAGAGAAGGTAAAGAAGGTGTATGCTGCCTTCATGGACTTGGAAGAAGCATATAGCAGAGTAGATAGGCAAGGTATATGGAAGGTATTAAGAATATATGGAGTGGATGGGAAATTGTTCAGTGCTGTGAGGAGTATGTATGAGGGAGCTAGGGCTACGGTGCGAGTGTATGGTGAGCTGAGTGAGTTCTTTGATCTAATTGTGGGACTGAAACAGGGATGTATGATGTCTCTATGGCTGTTTAATATAATCATGGATGGGGTTGTAAAGGAGGTGCGAGGTAGGACAGTGGATGTGGGGGTGGCTCTAATGAATGAGGGTGAGATGTGGAAGATTCCGGTGTTGCTGTTTGCTGATGATACAGTGTTGTTGAGTGAAGATGAATGGGAGTTGCAAGGTTTGGTGAATGAATCTGAGACAGTGTGTAAGAAGAGGAATCTGAAAGTTAATATAAATATGAGTAAAGTTATGGTGTTTGAGAGGAATGAAGTCACAGAATGCACAGTGAGGTTGGATGGTAAGGATGTAGAGAATGTGAGTGCATTCAAGTACTTGGGTAGTGTGATGAGTAAGAATGGAAGTTTTGGGGATGAAGTGCTTGAAAGAGTACAGCAGGGAAGGAAGGTTGTTGGTTCACTGGAAGTGTTGATGAGAAATAAGGAGGTGAGTATGGAAGTTAAGAAGTCACTGCATGTTAGTATTGTGATCCCTATCCTGATGTATGGAAGTGAGGCGTGGACCTTGCTAGAGGGTAACAAGTCAAGAGTGAGAGCAGTGGAAATGAGTTACCTGAGAGGAGCATGTGGAGTGACATGGAGGGACAGGCTGACGAATGAAGAAGTGTAAGAATGTTGTAGGGTGGATGTGGATGTGATTGAAATAGTCAGGAAAAATACACTGAGATGGTTTGGACATGTGGAGAGATTGAAAAATGAAAGACTGACCAAGAGGATGTATGTAGGTGAAGTAGACCGAGGATGAGGAGGAGGGATGGAGTTGAGAGGTATATAAGGGAGGGGGGGAGTGAGTTGGGGGAGGACAGTCAAATGGTGGGTGACAGACGGCTTGGAGGCGTTTTGTCTGGGGCCAACCTTTTGCGGGAGTAGGGTATCGTGTTATAGATAGATAGATACAGTAGATTCTTTTCTGTTGTGATAGGTAAATTGTACTTTGCATAAATGTGTTTTAAAGGGAGTTGGCATGGAACCAGTTAGCCTATTTCCCATAGGATCAGTGCCCCGTCTTAAGTTATTTCATGGTCCGAGGTACATTTCACAGAACCAATTAGACTTTACTGTACTTGATTTTTTGTATTGTTTGTGTTAACCTTGGTTTTAATTTATCATACCTACAAGCAATTGAGTTTTAAATAAATTAGTGTATTTCTGTTTTTAACACTTTCGCGGTCCAACCCCCCTGCAGCCAGCAGAACCCTCCTGGCTCACCCCTCTCCCAACCCCCCACCCCCCCTCTCCCTCACTCCAACCCTGATAGGTGAAAATCCACTTGCTCGAGTTTTTCTTTTCCGATCATTTTTTCTCCCCGAAATATTTGGATTAGCAGATTTATTTTTCTGCCATTAGAAAGCTGAGACTTCATAGAGTAAGATGAAAGAAAAAAGGTGATACTGCATAAAGTAAAGTGCTGTAGTTATGATGAGTATAATTTGAAAGAGCGTATGAGAATGTTCATACCACTTTTTTTTCTAAGTGTGTTTTGGTCACATTTTCAAATTTTTCCATGAATGAAAATAGTATCACCAAACTGGAAATTCAGTCAGGCAAATATCAGATCAAATTTCAAGATGCTAGACGGAAGTCCTGATTTGTGATGAATATTTCTTTGTTTGGATGCGGATCCATGTCCAAACAGCGGGTTGGACACTTTCTGGTTGGACACGGATCCGCATCCAATGAGCAAGTTGGACACATCCACAGACTCAGATCCATGTCCAAAGACCACGAGTGTGTTAATGGGCTTTATATTTTCTGAAAGGAATGAATGAATGGATTTTATTGAGTTGTGTAGTTAATTGTTAAGTCATTTAAAAAAAAACAGTATTTATCAGTATATACTAAGATATATATCAGGTATACTTTAATGGAGAGGAATATTAATTCTAATTATTGTACATACAAAATTGGATAGGTAATGAACACTGTTAAGATGGTGGTATGGCATTAAGGAACTTTGTGAGGAAGGAGCTTTGTTAGTATTTTTCATATTACAGCGAGTGCTCACATAGTGCGGGAATATTGTACCCAGAAGGTCCCGCTTTATGAGTTTTGCACGTTATATGGCCATATGTTTACATGTTGAAGGGTTTCATGGTACCTACCTCAGCCCCAAGTTCACCTTTTGGGGCAATTTTCAGGGTTCTTTTCCAGGACATTTACATACCTATTAAATTCTTAATTACATACAAACACTGGAGGATTCCTCACCTTGAATTAAAAAGGTTGTGGACTTGGTTGGGGGAGGTGGAGTAGGGTTCCATGGCCAAAAAAAAAGGGTAAAGATCACACAGAGTACATGTGCAGCCAGAGCAAGGGGAAAGGGTAGGCTCAGCTGGGACAGGAATGCTCAGTGAACCATGACGACACCCTGCTCAGATACGTGATAGAAATATGTCATAGGCTGATTCAACCTGCACTGTGACTATCACTGGCTGTGTTGTGTCTGTTTTCACTGTGTTATGACCCTCGTTTATCGCTTTATGACTGTTTGAACCAAATATGGTGCCTCTGGCTGCTTTATGTCTATTGTCACAGTGTAGTGTGGTGTAAAAAAAATGGGCAGCTTCCATTGCCTGCATAATGTCTATCTTTTTCCTATTATGACTATATATGGACACCAAATTTTGCTTCCTGTGTTATGTGAGTTTTGCGCTGTAGGATCACACTCTCATTATTGTTCAGTTTTTTTATATTAAAATAATGAGACCAATGACTGACGGACAGTTCTGATTAGAGATTCTGAAAGGTGAGTATGTATTTGAGTGAAAATAACTTGTATCAAACAACCTTTCTGCAGTATTGGTACTGACGTACTTTTTTTCTCAGAACAGCCATTCCAGAATTAGGGTGTATCTTTCACAATGCAGCATCTTCTCTGTCGTGAAACATGGTACCCCTTTTTGATCGCAGCAGGTGTACAGGAGGCTGGAGAGACTCATCTCAGATTAAAAGAAAAGGTTGTGGCTTGAGTGTAAATTAATCTAATTACAGAATGTATTACATTCTGTAAAGCCAGAGAACATCTCCTAGGGCTTCATACAAAATACCTGCACCTTGAAAAACTTCCCAATAACTCACTTGGTTCCTGACATATTGTGACATGCCTGGACTAGGATCTTTGTGAAATCACACAGGCAGGCCTCAGTATGCCAAGGGCTTACGTCAAGTGAAAACTCATCACACAGTGATTTATCGTATACTGAGGGTGATAAAACACGGGGTCAATGAGGATAGGGAGAGGACCTATGACCACGGACCACATAACCTGAAATTTGAGGGGAGGACTTTTAGGCTTGCCTTCAGCCCCATCAGTAACACCATGCTTCCCACTAGGGTCAGAACCCTTGCCAGACATGTTTTCCAAGTCACAAGAGTTTGTATTCACACAAAAAAAATTGTCACTCCACTTAACCTGCCCGGTCCCGACCGGTTTTTTACCCAGCCTACCCCCAGGTCCCAACCGATTTTCGACTTTTTGTTTTTTGGCTGAAACCTTCGCTTTTGGTGAGAAACACCGAAAATTCATAGAGAAATCGCGATCTTGAGGTAAAAAAATGTTGATACAGGTGTCACTCAGCCTTAAGTTTTCCTTCTTTTCCAGGGTACCTGGCTAAAGAAAACGGACTATGGAAGGGTTAACTAATTCAAGCCACTTTAAATCACGTATTTATTTCATTTATTTGGTACGAATTTATGTGTAGTACAAGTCTGTATTGGTTTTCACACAATAATATAGGCATTTGTAAGCAATGTTCACTCACCCAAAACCCCAATATATGGCATCTTCCTTTACGACATTACCACCTCATCACTTCTGTTTGTTTCTACCTCTGGCTTCTTTGTTTCTTTGTCCTCCACCTCAGGAATCACTTTCACCATGAATTTCGTCATTGGAGAGACTGTGGGGCAACATACCTTTACTCGCTAGGTTACTGCTAACAGGTGAATTGCCTAGTGTGGGGGGAGGGGGGGGAAGGGGGGGTTAGGTGGGTCCAGGCAGTATCCCTGCTTGACAGCAGGTAGAGGAAGGTCTCCCACATATGCCTACCAAAAATCACCCCCAAATGTTGAAAAATGGGCACACAAATGGGCCTTGCAGTCACGTGACGCACGATGCACGTCTTTGGGTCTGTCCTTGGAAAAAAGTAGCGACATGCATCGTACGTTGATGGGACTCGGCTGGTTAACCCATTAATGACGATAATTAAGCAGTGGTTAAAGGAACGTAGATTTTGCTAGAAAAGCATAATATTGACTCCTTTACAATTGTATGTAACAGAAAATAAAATCTATATATCTAAGTTGCTTTTTTGGAGTGGCAGGTTTTCCTGCCACTAGGCAGTAAAATGAATAAAAACCGCTATGTTCTGACAAAAAATACCATAAACTAAAAGGAAATTTTCATTTTCAACTCTTACACTCACAGATAGATATATAAACACTAACATCATAATACATAAGAACCTACAGTAATTAACCACATTCACTTGTTATAGAGTAATGGTAATAAAGAAAAAAGTGAAAATTGTTTTTCGCCCTTTCATGCGTACTACACACGAAAAACACGGCTTACCTGCCATACGTTATAAAACCAGATTGTTAGGGTGTATTTTCTTGCTAATGTTTTCTACCTCTTTTCCATACTCTATTCACTCATTTTGTGGTAGTTCTCCATGCATTGAGGATGAACAGGCACAACACACATCTTGCATATACTGTATAAGCTGTCCTACAGGAACATTCACAACACCGTGAGTTCAGCTGGATCCCCTTCATAATCCAGAGTTGTTTGCCTTTGTACCTCGTAGTATCCTTTGCTAATCCAGCAGGGAGTTTCCAATGTCCAGGTGATATATAGCTTGTGCCAGACCCTTTCATCATGACAATAGCAAAATGATGAATGACGTCTAGCAGACTTATGTCACTTCCTATTGTCCTGTAGAGCATCCACGAATTTGTAACCTGTGCATTTATACCCCAAGCAAATATTGACCACCACCATTTGTTTGAACGAATGCGGATCCTATAGGCTGACACCTGCTGATCAAAAACATCAATTCCACCAGTGTTTTTTGTTAAAAATCATGACAGGTTTTGGCATGTCAATATCAGTGTACTTTTTCTCACTTTTACTCCGTCATTTGGCTTTGTGAGTTGGGTTTTTTCTGACCTTGTATGAAGCAACACCAACCACCTTGTTATCTTTCCACTTGACAACAGATGTGCAACCAGTAAAGGCCTCCTCCATGTACCCACAATTTTTCTTCTCAATCAGCTTCTTTGGCATGACTGGGGCACCACTGAGATATCTTCTCGTAGTGTTTCAGTTGCACCTATGCCCTGAGTATCCAGTGTTCCTAGCAGTGGTACTGAGGTAAATAGATTGTCAATTACTACATGGTGACCTGCTTCTGCTTAGCCATTTCCATCCCTATATTTGGGCCTGATCTGAGTCCTACGTCTGGAATTTATGTACACAAGCCGCAGTATGGTTCAGCATGCAGCATGAAGAAGAGAGCCATCAGCGGTACATGCGGCCCAGACTTGGAACCCAAATCGTATTGGCTTACCTCTTATAAACAGCTTGGATCTATGCTTAACATAGTAGGGAATCAGCTCCTTCAGGTGGATCGGTAGCAAATGTTATGATTTCTTTATCGAACACATCCATCAAATCATGAATTTCATTCAAATTCAGTCTGAAAAGACAGATCAATAGTATTCATCTTGTATTGAGAAAATAAAACAATTTTGATTTAATTTTCTATTTTCTATAACTGTCTGCCACCAATATGTGATGAGGAAAAAAAATATATAATTTTAAAATAGAATAAGCCACCAGCCTTGTAATGGGTAAACTGGACTAGCTAAGAAGATGTAGAATTAGTATTACATTTTCTTGGGATCAGCCTACGGGTTATGCTCGTGACAATAGGGGTAGAACAAGGGTAGCGATTAGCCTGAGCAGCCATAGACCTGTAACAGGTTGGGGACAAACATGGACCTTGATACTTACTGCATAATTCATGAGACTCTCGGTCCACTGGATTTCGACGGAACATGAGTAGTCTCCTCTTCACTAGTTCTCTCCTCTGTATGAATTACCTTAGTACACTGTCAACAAAAATATTTTACCATTATTACCAACAAGCCATGTACAGTCTTCATGAGCAGGAGAAGAAAGAAGACCAATATGAAAGTGGGATTACATGGATTTTTATTACACCCTCCAAAAACTCAAATAAAATGCAAGAATGGAAAAGAATTTCGATAGTGACTGGTTCACAATTGGTTGGACAGATAGTATATGACACCACTTTGTTAGGGACGAGTCTGATCAAGTATTAACATTCTAAATATACCAGAAAATCATTTCAATTACAATCAACACACCACCCTCTGGGTGTACTCTTGATCAACCATGTTATAAACCTCTAATACCATCCTTCATTGACATAAAGGTTCCCTTCCAAGATATAACGGGGCATGGGTATGACCACGGGGTGACAAATAAACAAACACTACTTTAAACTTTGGCCCCCTGCTTAAACAGATATATAAGAACAGTCATTCTATTTATAAAAAAATTCCGATATGAAAGTTGACTATAGGCTGATGCCAGTGAAAAGGTTACTCAGATCACAGTTAATACTCTAAAATAGAGATCAAGCATTTCACAATCCTCAACAAAAGAAAAACATACTTCCAGTAACTTGTTATTCATTTTACAGATTTACCTTATATAACTGAGAGAGATATACCTTATATAACTGAGAGAAATATACCTTACATATAACTGAGAGAGATATACCTTATAACTGAGAGAGATATACCTTATAACTGAGAGAGATATACCTTATATATATAACTGAGAGAGATATACCTTATAACTGAGTGAGATATACCTTATAACTGAGAGAGATATACCTTATATATATAACTGAGAGAAATATACCCTACATATGACTGAGAGATATATACCTTCCCTTTTCCTCACATTTCAAAATAATGACGAAACTGAAAGAATAGCACAGTGCCACAGTCTTTACCAGAACATTGTCTAAATTTGAAAGTTTCTCACTCAACGGTCCAAACGGCTGGTTCAACGGTCCAAATGGCTGGTTAACACCCGCGTATATTCTCACTTAGTTATTTCTGTTTCATGTAGGTTGGGACCCAAAACAATTCACAAAGTTGGTTTGATAATCAAGGCTTCACTTAACTTCTCAAAACTGAGTGTAAGTTGGCATCTGGGAGTTATACAGGGAGCACGTGTTACCCACCAATTGATGGTGCAAGACCCGGAACCTCGCCATGGGCAACCTCCAACACAGAAATCCTGTTGTCCTCCGACCCAACATTATTTGGCGACACCGCTAAACTCCTAGGACACTCTCCATCTCCAAACTCTTCAGCAAACTCACAGGACACTCCCCATCTCTAAACTCCTCAGCACAAAGGGGAAGAAATATGGACATCTCTCGAAAGCACGTCCGCTTTCCACCACGGATCAGTGTTAACTCTCTCCGACGCTTGCCTCCCTCAAACACAGCATCGCTTGGCGCGGCTTTCAAATTATTTTCCTAACCTTATTAACAATACGTTACTTTCCAACTAAATACATTATTTCTAAACTAACTCTGTTCGCTAGTATCACAGTTGACGTAAAAATCTATGTTACACTATTTTAAATGTACGATTCTATATACACAGGTGACTACTTAATGCAGTTGAACATGGCGTAATGCGGCCTCTTTGTCTCTCAGAAAGCTGTTACTTTCAATAAAAATGATTATTTGAATAAGGGGACATTACAATAATTTTCCTTCATTACAACAATCTCGCCAGCTCAGCAGGCAGGAATATCTGGAAGGGAGGGGAGGTGGAAAATATTTTCCTCAGTATGCTGGGTGCATACTGTACGTTTACTGATGAATTTGAAAACCTGAGTGGCACACATATATAGTGTAGGCCTATGTATTTACACCATGTGGGGGGAGGGGATTTTCCATCATTAATTTTCCTCTCCCCCCTTGACTTTGTGCCTGAATGAAAAGTTCAAGTAACAGTTTCAATCATACAGTGCTTTAGCCAGTTGTAAATTTCAAAATCTGTTGTGGCTATCCACATGATGCATCTCCTGATTGGATGTGATGCATCATAATGCTGCTAAAACTACTATGAATCACAAGTTCACTGCATATACAGTAATCCTAATACTCAGTTCTAAACTTCGAGTATGAATAAACTTAGTCACACAGCAGGATTTAAAATATGGAAGCAGGTGACTCTCGTAAGTGATAAAAGTGTTCATGTAATTGCTTGATGGCAGGAAATCCTGCCACCCTATAATAATTCAGTTATCACTCTGGTAAGAAATAAATTATTGATGTATTAGGGATATGTGCTCATCGAGACACCATTCTAGTATAAGTGGGAATATATATTATTCTTAGTAAAAAAAAGGATACATAGTCATACATGTCCTTTATTGTGGCGTGGTCAAGACGTGTGGGAAATATTTTCCCCCGAGCGGTTGTGCTATTTACTTTTAGTTGTCGATCGTTAAAGGGCAGAGGAAAACATACTTAAGAGGTTTAAAAAACCCAGAGATTACTTTCTGTTTATTCTTATTATTAATAAATTAAATGCTACTGCGTTTAACATTGGTAGACAACTATGTACATACATGTAAAAACTAGGGAATTTTCCGTTGACCTAAACTGCGCCTGCGTGGATGACGTGGTAAGGATGAAAAGCCACGATCAAACAGGAGGCCAGTTTTAAAATATATATACAGTATATCTATCTGTAGAAAAGGGGAATATTTTGTTTAGTTTAATTAAAACTGCAGTAAACCCTCCATAAGCCGAACTTTTAGAAGCCGGAATCTTCAGTTAGCCGAACTCAGGACGAGACCACGTATGAAAGTAGGCCGAAATGCGAAAGTAGGGGGAGAAATGGCACCAAGCGGACTTGTGGCGCCAGTCTGCTGCTTGCTTTTGGAGACGGTAGTTGCGCCATTCTTACTGTCATTTAGTGCTGAACAGTGCTTTCCTTTTGCCTTCTGCCTTGCCATGGAAGGTTCATAGCTTAAAAGAAGTGATACTGGCACCTCTAGTCATAAAGGAATGAAGCTAAAAAAAAAAAATGTGCGAGTGTGACAGTGTAGTGATCATGATTAAAGTTCAGTGCTGTTATTACTGAAAGTGTTACATTGCAGTCTATTACAGTGATTACATTTAAGTTTAGTTCCTGATATAGAGTGAAATAAATACTGGGTACTGTTTAGAATTTACGTTAAAGTATGAACTAGCCCACCTCCACCAACTCCGTCTCCAAAACAAAACAAACTGCCAAACTTCGAAGAATCTACTGCTTCTAACGAAAGGTGTTACATTGCAGTCTATTACAGTGATTACATTTAAGTTTAGTTCTTAATATAGAATGAAATAAATACTGGGTACTTTTTAGAATTTACGTTCAAGTGTGAGTTAAACCACCTCCACCACCTCCATCTCCAAAACAAAACAAACTGCCGACGATCTTCTGCCTCTGACGAAAGGCAAATTATGTGCACTGAATTCTTTCTTTTTTGTCTTTCTTTATTAATTTATACACTGTATATGCTCCTTTACTTTAGTGTTAAGAAGACAAGTAATAAGTATTGTTATTGCAATTTGGGGGGGTGAAAATCCATCTCCAGCACACGTTACCGACAGTCGGTACTGCCTCTGTGAATGATTTTCTACCAATTAACCACTTCAGTACTGTGATGTCTATTTCTACTTTATTTATGCATCCTCCAGCCGATTTTATGGCACTCAGGACTGGACTCAAATACTGAAGGGGCTAACGAAGGCTGTACCAGCCCCGTGCACTTCCACAGATCCAACCTACACTGTCTAAAATTGTCTGGTGGCAGCAAGAACAAAATGAAAATACACCCAGCACTGAAGGGGTTAAATGTATATTAAATGCACTATATTGTTTTTTATCATAACTAATTTATTTATATATGCTTCTTTAATTTAGTGTTGAAAGGACAAGTAATAGGTATTGCCTTAGCAATTTTGGGGGGTGATAATTCGGTAATTTAGCAATTTTGGGGGGTGAAAATTCGGTAAGCCGGAAAAATCGGTAACTTGAACCAGGGTAGAGTCCCATGTAGTTCGGCTTATGAAGGGTTTACTGTAAGGTTAGATTAAGTTAGATTCACCTTGTATATTTTACAGAGTAAGTTAGCTGTATTTGACTTGTAATTAAGCAATAGTTGGCAACTCTTCTATCCTATGAGGGACAAAGAAGCTCGCCATGTTGTTCACTCCTTGAGCAGATTTCACTCCGTCAGTAGCTGCGCTAAACTCCTGTACATACACCCCAAGGACGCCTGATTGCCCAGGAAAGACCGAAACAGCACGCCCGTTGTCATCTTGTTGTTCGACTCAGTATATAGCTAAGTGACCTTATTGATTTGGCCAGATCTTAGGGAACTAGCTAGTATATGAGAGGTGATTGTAGGTGAGTTAGGGGATTTAATTGCCTAATTTACTCACGAGACTTATGCAAATTTACCTCTGTTCAATTTAGATACCTTTCTCCAGTGAGGAGTATCTATGAACTTATTTTTTCTCACATTTTGGTGCCTTGAGTGAGGATAACAGATGTGTGCAGAGGCGTTGAGCGACTTTAAGGTAGCTTTCGTAGGGCACAGCTTATTACCACGTCATGTGGAAGTAGAATACGTGGAAATACGTATATACAGAGCTCCTGGAGGAAAGGCAAGTTCCTTTTCCGAGGATGAGCGGCTAAACGCTGTATTAGAATGGGAGCATGATTGCACTATTCTTTTCTTGGGAGGAAATGACATCAGTGAAGATTCAGATGTTAATGAAATTGTGGAAAATATACTGGCAGTGGTAGGAGCCATTGAAGGCTCGTGTAAATCTGCAGTAGCAATAACCCTTCTTGAGCCTAGGAACCTACCATATGGCGCATCTGTTTGCTATGATACCTACAAATTAATGAGTAGGGCCATAAACCGGAAGTTGCAGAGGATTAGGAAAGGGCAGGATTTCATTTATTTCAATGCAAAGCCTCTCCAAGCCTACCAAAAAACAGACGGCATCCATTGGAATCATAAAGGCAGAGAAGCGGTTCTACAAAAATTTATAAATTACATAGAGCATAAGAAAGAAAGGTTCTATGCTGTGGGGGCCTTGGGTGGTCCTATGCTGTAATGAGTGTGGAGATAATGACTGCCCCAGAGGTTTAACAGCCCAGGGAGATAGGTGTAAAGCTATAAACCAAATCTCTACACTCCTTAAAATTTAAAATGTTAATTACTACTGAGCTCTGGAGAATTGTGATTATTTTGGAACCTGAGTGTGAGAAGGACAGAATTACCCCAGAGGTTTAATAACCCAGGGAGATAGGTTTAAAGCCATAAACCCTATTCCCACACCCCTCAAAATTTAAAATGATAAATAACGATGGAGTTCAGTAAATCTGGGTTGTAAAATTTAAAAAAAAGAGTTGTACTCCCGTAACTTAGAAATCAGTAACAATGTCTATTTCCTTGTTGCAAAAATCAGCTAGTGGTAAGGCAGGATGGGTAACGAGAGCTATACTGGACTGTAGACAGTCATTAGAGGAAACACCTCCAATTAAGGAGAAATTAAGTAGTCCGTTGAACCTATTAAAAGAAAGATGGGCCAAGTACGAGGAAAGTTATACTAACTTGGAAGCAGCCATCGTACAAGCTGATGATAAAGATCTTTTGGAAGCAGAAACCTCCAAATTCGATGGTAAATTGGAGGAATATCTAGCATTAGTGAAACTGGTTGAATTTAAATTAGCCAGTATTATCAACAGAACAGAAGCTGTGGAACAAGCAAGTAAGGCTGCATTACCACAAATTTCGCTTCCGGAGTTTGATGGGGAGCAGAATTGGAAATCCTTTTGGGATCAGTTTAAATACTTAGTCCATGACAGAACAGATCTCCCTAATGTGAGCAAGCTCGCATATCTGTTAGGACAGGTCAAAGGGATGCCTTACAAACTGATAAAGGAATTACCTGTGGAGGAAAGCAATTATGAGGCAGCTTTGGCTATCCTTAAGCAGAATTATGAAGACAAGGAGCAAGCCATTACCCAATTATTAAAGGCTCTGATTGAATTACCCATTCCTAGACATGATTTCAAGTCCTTGCAAAGTTTTCGGATTGCGATGAGTTGTAATTTAAAGGCCTTAGGTACTTACGAAGATGTTAAGGCTGCAGACTGGGTGCTTTCTAGAATTGTGTCCTTAAAACTTTTACCAAGAACTAAGGACGCTCTGTATGGCAGGTACCAGAAGGATAATTTCTCCTGTGAGGAGATTGAGAAAGGCTTGATGCAACTCTGAAAACACTTGCAAGGAACAGTAAAGCCTGTTGAAAATAAACCAAAGGCTGAAATAAGGAAAAGAACCACTAACCAACTGGCTGGGAAAGCTAAGCCAAGAACAGGTAAGGCTGTACCTAAGGAAGAGATAGGTGCTTTTCTTAGCTCTTTAAAGTCTGAGGATAAATTAATAAAGACAAGGGATAGACAAGCTGATGAAAGTAAGAAGGTAAAAATTTTCATGGTAAAGGACAAGAAGGTTTGTGTGTTTTGTGGTAAACAACATTCCAGTGTATCTTGTCAACAGTATCCTGATTATGCTTCTAGAATAGTGAGACTTCAGGAATTGGGATGTTGTATGATTTGTATGAATACCGAACATGGTTCCGCTGACTGTAAAATTAAACTAAATCTTTGTTTCAAATGTAAAAAGGACAATCATCATAGTGCTTTGTGTCCAAGGATGATGAAACATGAAGTTCCTAAAACTGCAAGTGTCAATATGACAGTTGCGGAAGCAAATACTCCAGTAATGATGCCAGCTGCAGTTCCAGTTGCTGATGTAAAGGTAATGAGTGAAAATAGGAACATATTAGCATGTACTCTTTTTGATACGGGTGCACAGAAAACCTTCATTTCTGCAGACATTGTAGATAAATTAAAGTTACCTATTGTCGGCAAGGTAAATCTAGCCATTACAGGGTTCTTAACTACTAAAGAAGCACAGTCCTTTGATTTAGTTAGACCCTTAATACAACTTGGCAGATATAAATGTCGCATAACAGCAGCTGTACTGGATAAGATGGAAACCAGTGTTTATATAAAGGGACTAAAGGAAACCTCTGATAATTTGCAGAGCTCAGGGATAAGATTGGCAAAACATAATGTGAAATCAGATACTGTGGGTCCCATAAAAATGATAATTGGATCAGATTACTGTGGAAGATTCTTACACAGGACCTTTAAGAAGAATAAAGTACAGTTGTTCAAGAGTCCAGGAGGTAACCTTATTATGGGTCAGCTGCCTTTTTCCAAGAAAGACAAAGGAGATGCCAAATTAGTAGATTCAGTCTTTGTTACCCCCACATAGTCATTGATGGTAGCTAGAATAGGTGCAGAATTAGAACCTACTCAGATAAATGACTTGTTAGATGAAAAATTGAACCTGTACACAAACTTTGGGACCTAGACAGTGTAGGAATACACACTGAAGATCCAACCCCTGAAGATAAAATAACTTTGGATTTGTATAATCAGTCTGTGGAATTTAAGGATGGACAGTATTGGGTAGGATTACCATGGAAACTAAACCATTTGGAATTACCTACAAATTTCCAAGCAGCTAAGGCTCAGTTAAATTCTCTTCTAAGAAAGTTGAGGAACAACCCAGAACATTTAACCATATATGATAATATTATAAAAGAATAAATTTATTGAACAATTAGAATTTCCCGTTAACCATAAAGAGGGACATTATCTACCACATCATGCTGTAAGCAAAGATTCAGTAACTGCTCCCATAAGGATAGTTTTCAATTATAGTAGTAAGGTGTCCAAGGAGTTAGCCAGCTTGAATGATTGCCTATACTGTGGGCCTACACTAACAGAGAAGTTAGGGAATGTATTACAGTGGAGCCTCTCAGATAGCGTTTTTTTGGGTAGTGAATCCATGGATAGCGACAGGAATGAAACTATCTCATAGCGATTAATGCTGCACGGTTAGCGAAAATCCGCTAGGGATTTAACACGTAGCAAGCTGGTAACACTGATAGTGAGTGCGAGTCTATCGTCATTCAGTTCATTGACCCATGTGAAGTGAAAGTATGTATCTTAAGCTTTTCTTATAACTAATCTCCATCTATCTCTCTCCTACCAAATTTTACAGTTTTAAATTTTTCCATTACCTTTACTTTTCTCTTGGGGGAATGCCGGTATCTAGGCGATACTGACGGGTGGAAGGTGAACCTCACCGCAGTTACCCCAAGAAGAAGAAGACAATTGTTTGTTTATCCACGCGCCGCGCATTCATTCAACTTGTCACAGTCTCGCCACTGTTAAAGCTTTTTGTGACCTTCCATTTATTGTCTGGCTACTGAGTGTTCTAATATCATGGCTTCAACTTCGGGGGCTGGCCCAAGTGGTGGTGGTGGCCCTGGGAAAAAACAGGAAGTGCTGGTAACGTAAAAGTGACCAAAAAGGCCATACAATACATGCGTGGCAAGCCAAAGAAACAATACTGCATGGAGGAAAAGAAAAAGATAACTTTTTGAATATGTAGTATACGTTTATCTTATTACAGTACTGAAGAAATATGACGTGATACTGTTGGGTAATGAGGAAATTAGGGGTATAGCTGAAGGAGTCCAGGACTGCATTAATTTTTTTAGGTAAGAAGTTTGCCCCTCGGGTAGCGATTTCATGGATAGCGGCCATTTTGGTGGACTAATAAGGTCGCTATCCAAGGGGCCCCACTGTACTAAGATTTAGAGAGAAACCTTATGCTTTTACAGCAGACATTAGTAAGGCTTTCCTCAGAATAGGATTGAGAGAGGAGGATAGGAAATTTACAAAATTCCTCTGGCCTCAAGACCCTCAAAATGAGGATAGTCCATTGAAAACCTATTGTTTCCGGTCGGTGCTCTTTGGCTCTTGTGCTAGTCCTTTCCTACTTTGCAACACATTGAAGCATCATTTCGAAAGGGCCAAATGCCCAGAAATAGGGCAGGCTTTTTTTACATGGCTAATTTGCAAGGTGTTGCTGATACAGAGACGGAAGTATTGAAGGCTTATGAAGTAGCCAATTCCGAATGTGGGAAGGCAAATTTACCGCTACAGAGCTGGAATACAAATTCACCGCTTTTAAGGAATAAAATACAAGAGGACTATCCAAATACTGACATTCCCGAAACTCAAAATGTGTTGGGTCTTAACTGGGATACAAAGGCTGATGAAATAAGTTTAAAGCCGATTAAGTTCTCTGATGTCACTCTCACCAAGAGGTCCCTGTTAAGTCAGGTCTCCATGTTATTTGACCCATTAGGATTAGTCAGTCCTATAGTTATTAGGGGAAAATGTTTAGTGCAAGAGGCTTGGCGAGAAAAGTTAGACTGGGACACAGAATCAGGTGAAACGTATGTTGAACAGTGGGAACAGATTCAAAGGGAATTTGAAAAAACATCAAGCATAAGTATTTCCAGGATGATAAACAGTAACAAAAAGTCACATTTACACATTTTTTGTGATGCTTCTCAGAAGGCATATGGAGCAGTAGCTTATTGTGCAACAGGACATAACTGTAAAATTATTATGTCCAAAGCCAGAGTTGCACCAATTAAGGGAAGAACCCTACCTCAAATGGAATTGGCTTCCATAGAGATAGGAACTAAATTGGCCAGGTATCTAACCATTACTCTGGATACTCAGTTTGAGGATATTTATATATGGACTGACAGTGAAATTTGTCTTTACTGGATAGGAAAGGATGACAGTAAAATTCCTTTCGTCCGTAATAGAGTGAAGACTATAAAAGAAATGTCTTCCAAATTTAAGTTTATGCATGTATCGTCTAAACAAAATCCAGCTGATTTACTTTCAAGAGGTTCCACAGTAAAGAAATTGATCAAGGATGACTTGTGGTTTAAAGGTCCTAAATGGTTACTCACTAAGGATTGGCCTGAGCAAAAACTGTATAGTATTGCTGAGGTTAGTGTTGTAAACTTGGATCCAGTAGTACCTGAGCCAGAAATAATTGACATTGGTAGATTCTCATCTATAAAACAACTCATTACCACTAGGTTAGTTGTTAAATTTCTGAATAAGAAAGTGGGGTTTAAGAAGTTTGATCCCATGGAATATTGGTTGAGAAGGATACAAAGGAAGTATTATGGAGAGATTTTTAACCTTTTATGTCAAGGCACTGATAAGAACAAATTGATCCGAGATTTAGGATTGTTCTTAGACGGAAAGGGTCTGATTAGATGCCGTGGCCGAATAATAAAGGCTGATTTGCCTTTCCAAACTAGACATCCTATACTGTTACCCAAGAAAGATTATTTTGTAGAGTTAATTGTAAAGGAAGCCCATGACTTGACTCTTCATGGAGGTGTGCCGCAGACCTTGGCCCGAATCTGTGAAAGGTATTGGATCCCTAAGGGTAGATCGGTTGTAAAGAAATATCTCAAAGGCTGTATAATATGCAGGAGGTATGAGCAAAGGCCATATGACTACCCAGGACCACCTGCTTTACCAGAGGATAGGGTAAATGTTAGTAGGCCCTTCAAGGTAACTGGAGTTGATTCCACAGGGGCTATAACTGTTACGGGTGAGGGAACTCCCCATAAGGTGCATATATGTTTGTTTACTTGCACCTATACGAGGGCAGTCCATCTAGAAATGGCAGAAGATCTCAGTTCAGAGACATTCCTGAATGTATTTAGAAGATTTGCTGCTAGAAGGTCTTGTCCTACCAGATTAATAAGCGACAACGGAACTAATTTCGTTGGAACAGCACCTTTACTTTTGAACATAATGAATGACCCAGAGGTTAAGACAGCACTGGGAATCCGAAATTGTATCTGGCAGTTCGTTGCTCCAAGAGCACCATGGCAAAATGGATTTACAGAAAGTATGATTGGAATAGTAAAGAACTGCCTAAGGAAAACTCTACACAAGAACTAAGATCACCAAAGAGGAACTGAGAATGGTGATAACTGAAATTGAGGCTAGGATTGATAATAGACCGTTAACCTATTTAGATGATACAAGCATTGGAATTGAAGCATTGACACCTGCTCATATGTTGCATGGCAGGAAACTTCATCCAATACCTTGTGTGGATATCCAGGAGGAAATAAATGATCTTACAATTAGAACTAATGAACTAGGATAACATCTGCGCGAGGGATACCAACGTCTTAAAAGGGTATTGGACACCTGGAATAGACATTGGAGTGAAGAATATCTCTTGAGCCTAAGAGAAAGATATTATGGGGCTCAGGCTGCCAGCAACAAATCAGTTATAAACATAGGAGATGTGGTCTTAGTGAAAACCGAACAACCAAGATCCCAGTGGCCATTAGCTAAAGTGATTTCCACACATCCAGACTCAGAGGGGGTGCTAAGACTTGTAAAAATTAAATGTAGGGGACATCTCAGTATGAAAATGATAGATAAACTGGTGCCCCTAGAGTTAACGGCTCCCCTGGAAACAGAGGATGGTGGAGAACAATTGGGTCAAGATGGGCGACCTAGAAGGGTCGCAGCACAGGGCTCTAGAGATCTGTGGAGAGAGCTTCGGGCAAAGGGACATATTACATGATACAGCGTATCATTTTTCACCCGGCCCCAAAACTGTGGGAAATATTTTCGCCCGAGCGGTTGTGCTATTTACTTTTAGTTGTCGATCGTTAAAGGGCAGAGGAAAACGTACTTGAGAGGTTTAAAAAATCCAGAGATTACGTTCTGTTTATTCTTATTATTAATAAATTAAATGCTACTGCGTTTAACATTGGTAGACAACTATGTACATACATGTAAAAACTAGGGAATTTTCCGTTGACCTAAACTGCGCCTGCGTGGATGACGTGGTAAGGATGAAAAGCCACGATCAAACGGGAGGCCAGTTTTAATATATATATACAGTATATCTATCTGTAGAAAAGGGGAATATTTTGTTTAGTTTAATTAGAACTAAGATTAGATTAAGTTAGATTCACCTTGTATATTTTACGGAGTAAGTTAGCTGTATCTGACTTGTAATTAAGCAATAGTTGGCAACTCTTCTATCCTATGAGGGACAAAGAAGCTCGCCATGTTGTTCACTCCTTGAGCAGATTTCACTCCGTCAGTAGCTGCGCTAAACTCCTGTACATACACCCCAAGGACGCCTGATTGCCCAGGAAAGACCGAAACAGCACGCCCATCGTCATCTTGTTGTTCGACTCAATATATAGCTAAGTGACCTTATTGATTTGGCCAAATCTTAGGGAACTAGCTAGTATATGAGAGGTGATTGTAGGTGAGTTAGGGGATTTAATTGCCTAATTTACTCACGAGACTTATGCAAATTTACCTCTGTTCAATTTAGATAACTTTCTCTGGTGAGGAGTATCTATGACGCTATTTTTTTCTCACAACATGCTTGAGGACACCTTCATGAACATGTGTTTAAAAGTCAGCTGACAATGGTTGGTGACTCACAGTGCCTTTTGGCATGGTGTATAAGAAAACAGCACCTGTAGGAATGTATTCGCACTGGTGGTATGAATGTACAAATCCTGAATACACCGTGTCCATGCATGTCTAAAAGGAATAACAGGATTTCCTGCCAATAGGCATCAGTGGGTTAATATTGCACACTGAACTGTTTGTTATGCACGTGCACTGTTATTTGGCAATAACAGTGGTGTTTCAGTGGCCTTTCATGCACAAAATGTAATGAAAAGCAGATGATCACAGTGAATGTAAACTTTGGGAGGCCATATTTACTCAGCCACTTAACTGGGAGGCACTGTGACTGTACAGGAGAGACAAATTCCAGGTCACAATTTTCAGTACAGCATTTCACACAAAAAAGTTATCACTTCACTTAATATCACACACTGCACTATTTGTTACACACTTGCACAGGTAATTATTTATTGCAATGGTGTTTCAAATATCTTTCATGCACAAAATGGAATGAAAGACGGTTGATCACAGGAAATGTAAACACTGGGCAGTCATCTTGACAGTCAGATGACTGGGAGGGACTGTAACCAAGACATGAATTCCAAGTCACAAGTTTCAGTATTTCACAGACAGAAAGTTATTACTCCACTTATTATCAAGCACTTCACTATTTGTTATGGACTTGCACTGTTATTTGATGATAGTAATGGTATTTCTGTGGCCCTTTATGCACAAAATGGGATGAAAGACAGATGATTGCAATGAATGTAAATACTGGGCGGCCATCTTGGCCCAAACAGCTGACCAGGAGGCATCGTTCTAGTGAATTCACAATGATTTCACCATTGTTACTGTATTCCGAACATGGGTCTAATGTTTTCTTCATTGTTAGTGAACAGGTGTATAGCTAGACCTGACTGTACTTTAATGGTGCATTTGTTTACCAGTGTGGGTCATGGTCCACTAATCTTTCTTTTCTTTTTTGAGGTGAACTCTGTCAAATAGCTTTCTCACCTGGCGTGGACTGTACTTTGGAAAGCAAATGCCATTTATCACTGGTATTGGAATCAGAGAGAAAATCAAGGCCATTGAGTGTGACCCCAGGGTTAAGGGACTGAATACGGAGGCTACCAGAGATCGAACAGCATGAAGAGCAACCATTAGGTGACCAAGGCCAATACATGCAAGCTTGTTGGAGTCTTTATATATATGAAATGAAACAAACACACATTCTTCCTGCCAGTTAACAGTATTAACATCACTGACTTGGCATAAGGTTTATGATGTAGGAGCTGTTCACAGAGTTTAAATGCATTTTACTCATCAATAATTGCATTTCTTAATTTTGCTTTATTTGTTACTGATCCTCAGTGCCAGATACTCTAACTTTAAAGTAGGTTATACACAATATGTAAGGTGCAGATGACACTTCATTAAACACAATGTGTTTACATGTGGCGTTGGGACAGTTGTTCAGGATTTTTTTTTTTTTCCCACACTCCTGTGACACCATGGTAACTGAGGAGATAATATCATCATCATACTCACCAGCCTAAGTCAGCCCATTCTAGGACAGATGCCCTGCCCATCTTTTCCTTCTCTGACCTGTTGACTGTTAGCCTGTTCTGTCCAGTCACAGGGAATCTCAAGTAACTGCAGATTACCAGATTATCAAGAGTCTAGACACATAATACTAACACTTCTCAGAAGAAATGAGAGATTGGCTTAAAATGGATGAAATTTAAAATCTTCATTATCCTTACACCATAGACTGTCCTATTACATTAAATACCTATACTTATAGATTATTTTATGCTTAGAATTGCATAAGCTTGCATTTCCCAGAGTTTCCGGAGAAACTCGTGAATCGCCCTGTATCTTTCTTTTTGTGTGGGGACCACACTACTGCTGCATATTCTAACCTGGGGCAGATCATGGCCACTATCAATTTTTTCATCATCTCCTCATCCATGTAATGAAATGCTACTCTTATGTTGGTCAAGAGTTTATATGTCTCTAATTATCTTGTTAATGTGTTTTTCAGGTGACAAACTGTCCTGGACGAGCACTCCTAAGTCTTTCTCTTCTTTCGCATTTGTGATGGGTTCATTAGCCATCATATAATTCAGTGATGGTCTCTTGGTGCTTTTACCCATTTCCAATATTTTACTTTTTTTTTTTTTTTGAACTTCATTACCCACATCCGGCTCCACTCATGTATCCTATCCAGATCCTCCTGCAGCATTTTACAGTTCCCTTCAACCTCTACCTTCCTCAAGATCTTTGCATCATCAGCAAACAGACTTGCATAACTGTTCACTCCATCTACCATATCATTTTCATAAATCAGGAACATTACTGGCGCCAACACCGAGCCCTGTGGGACACCACTTGTTACTTCTCTCCATCCAGATGTCCTGTCCTTTATTACTGTCCTCATTTGTCTGTCTCTCAAAAAGTCTCTCATCCATTCCAGGAGGTTACCCTTCAGTCCTCCTATATGCTCCAATTTCCACATTAGTCTCTTATGGGGTACCTTGTCGAAGGCCTTCTCCAAATATAAATACTGTACACACAATCCACCCAACCGTCTCTCTCCTGTAGGACGTCAGTCACTTTTGAGTAAAAACTCAACAAGTTGAAAACACATGACCTTCCACTTCTGAATCTAAACTGACTTTCAGTCAAAATATTCATCTCTTCCAGATATTTTATCCATCTATCTTTCAGGATCCTCTCGCACAATTTTGCAACCATGCTGGTTAGGGACACTGGTTTATAGTTCAGGGGTTCTTCCTTGTTTCCTCCCTTATAAATTGGTACCACATTTGCTCTCTTCCATTCCCGAGGCACTTTCTCTTCTTCCAGCAAACACACAATTAAACTGTGAATCTTATCTGCCAGTTGTTCACTGCATTCCTTCAGTACCCAATTTGAAATTCCGTCCGGTCTTGGGGCTTTTCTTATGTCTTTCCAGTAATTTGTAGACTTCCTACACTTCCAGTTTTATATCTTTTATCACTACATTCCTAGTCACTCCCTCCCCCTCCACAAACTCCCCTTCATTAGTAAAAACCAATTGGAAATATTTGTTCATTATTTCAGCTTGCATTGCCGCATTTTTATAGACCTCTCCTTCTACTTTCAGTTTGGTGATTCCTTCCTTTTGTTTCAATTTGCCATTAACAGATCTATAAAACAATTTGGGTTCATCCTTACATTTGTCGATTATACCTTTTTCAAAGTTCCTTTCTTCCTCTCTACAAATTCTTTTATATTCATTTCTAGTTCTTTTATATTATTCCTTTGTTCTGTTATTACCTCTCTTTCTCCATTTGTTCCACACCATGTCCCTCTCTTTTTTCGCTGTCATACACCTTCTATTAAACCACTCCTTTTTCCTGTTTTCTTTCCCACTTACTCTTGGAACATATTTTTCAGTTACTGAATTATAGAGGTCTAGAAAGATATCCCACTTGCTCTGAATCTCTCTTGTTTCTCTGAATTTTCCCCAATCTGCTTTTTCAAAAAATTGTCTCAATTCTGTAAAGTTTGCTTTCCCAAAGTTGTATCTTCCCTGCCTATAAAGCTCATCTCTTGGCACCACATTCCCTATTATCATCTGAAACTCAATGACCACATGGTCACTTTTTCCCATAGGACACAGATATTTCAAAGATTCAGTTTTATCAGGTTCTTTGGTTAGCAGTAAATCTGATCTTGCTGGTGTGTCATCACCTCGGAATCGTGTCTCTTCTTTGACCCACTGCGTCACTACATTATTCATTACAATGTTTAACAACTTAGTGTCCCACGAATCTTCGCCGCCTCTTGAGTCCCATTCCTCCCAGTTCACCTCTTTACAATTAAAATCACCCATTAGAATTATATTGTTGCTTTTCTCAATCACTTTCTGTAGATAACTAACCATGTCTGCCAACATCTCCTGGTATTCATCATCAATCCATGCTCTTGTCTTAGGTGGAACATATACTACTGCTATATCTCTCATACAGTTCTCTCCAGTTTCTAATTTTATATTTATCGCTACGGCCCTACGCTCTCCCATTTCCACAGTATCTATTCTTAAGTTGTTCTTCACTGCTATCATCACTCCTCCTCCCATTTTATCTTTTCTGTCTCTTCTCCACAATTTGTATATGCCATCTCCCATAGAATATCATTATTCTCACTTAGCTTAGTCTCTCCAAAGCATATAATATCAGGTTCATGTACCCTAAAGAAATCATTAATTTCTAACATTGCCAATATTAATCCATCAGTATTAGTGTACGCCCCTTTTAAACTTTTTTCATTATTACTTTTACTCTATTCTCTCCTCCTCTCTGTCGGTACCACTTCCTCAATTTGCGGTCCATAACTCTCCAATAAAACACTGTCTTCTCCTCCTCCGTTCTCTTTTCGTTTTTTGCCTTAACTTTCTTTACTAACTCCTTGATTTTAGCTCTTTCTTCCTCATTTGCATCTCTCCTTATCCAAACATTTTCAAACCCCTCTTTGTCTGCTAATTTCCACGTCCTATTCATGATTTCATTTACTATTACCTGGGACTTAAACTTCACTTTCAGTGGCCTAGCCCCTCCTTCCTTGTACTTAACTGACCTAAACACTCTTCAATCTGTTCTTGAGCTTCGTTGTTACCCTCCATGACTACTGATGTTATTTCTTTAACTTTGCTCAATTCTTCTCTTTCAGATCTTATTGTCATATGCTTTTCTTTTAGCCCTGAAATTATTACACATTTTTTCTTATCTGCTACATCCCTGACTAAAGATACTTTTCAGTACCCTAACCACTTCCTTCTCCACCTTTTCCTTGCTTTGTTGTTCTATAATCTCTTTCAAATTTACAGTCATATCAGCATATGCTCCGCAGGTAGGATTGGATGACGCAGAG
>JAGKTI010009957.1:0-11693 GCA_018397915.1 Birgus latro
ACAGAAGTAATGAGGTGGTAATGTCGTAAAGGAAGGTGCCACAGAAGTAATGAGGTGGTAATGTCGTAAAGGAAGGTGCCATATGTGGATGTGTTTGGTGACTGAACAGTGCTTCTATTGCCTATATAAATGTGTGAAAACCAATATAGTCTTGTACTACACATAAATTCATACCAAAATAAATAAATACTTAATTTAAAGTGGCTTGAATTAGTTAACCCTTCCATAGTTCATTTCCTTTAGCCAGGTACCCTGAGAATGAGGGAAAACATAAGGCTGACTCATCACCTGTAGCACCATTTATAGCCTCAGGAGGGCGATTTCTCTATGAATTCTCGATGTTTCTCACCAAAAGCGAAGGTTTGAGCCAAAAAAAAAAAAATCCCGAAATTGCTTAGGACTGGGGGGTAACGGAGGTGGGAGATTTATTGGTCGGGATGTGACGGGTTAAGAAAAAATATCAATGATTTATTCATGTTTAAATCAATCTGATTTAATCAATGCCAACCATGATACAGTGTGGTTCAAAACTTTACCAACAAACATTCAGGGCACATACAGGTCAAGGCACAAGAGGCAAAATTACTTCTATGAATTGTAATCTGAAAGGGCATTATTAATGAGATGAAGGTAATTTAACTAATACATAACATAGAGACCATGTCAAGGGTAAAAAATTCTAGCTGACTATCCAAACATTTCCACCTCCCCTCCCATTCCCCCTATCCTCTGTGAGTTGCCGAGGTGTCAAAAGCAGCCTTTTGCTGTGACCAGTTGTGATCACTGAAATGGCAGCATAAAAATGCTGCCCATAGTGTAGAATACCTTCACATTGTTTATACCTTCAAAGTGAATCCTAACCTGGCATTTCATACAATTGACTTACCCAGTGAACAGACTGAGGCTTTATGAACCTGCCTTGATGCCTTCTGCTTACATATTACCTCCAACTAATGTAAAAGGATAACATTCGAAGCACTGAAATTTGCAAAGACATCATGGCTATATTGCAGTATTAGAAGCATATCTGGTCATGACAGGTAAATTATCAACAAATAACCATACTGTATGTTATTCTCAACATGTATTATTGTTTATCATGCTATGAAGCAAAATATTTATATGTTCACCTCTAACCAAAATGGTTAGCTTCAGTACAGGTGTTCCCAATACTCAGAACATACCAAACACTCAAATACATATCAAAACACTGCAATGTGGCCAAAGACTTAGTGGAAGGAGGTGGAGTGGGGGAAGGGGGATGGAGAGGTGGGATATCAGTGTTCATACAGTTGACTGGCATCTACCACTATGTTTTGAAGAATGTTGGCAGCTAAAGTTTTTAAAGTGGGTAATGAGAGAGTTCAAATACCTAGGTACGGTGACAGAAAAGAGAGGAAAATGTGCAAAAGAAGTGGAAAGTAGAGCAACACAAGGAAGGAAAGCAGCTGGTGCTATGAGACCTTGATAAAACACAGAGGCTTGAGTGTTGCAGCTGGGAGAGGCTTACATGAAGAAGTTTTAGTGCCAACTTTAACATATGGATGTGAGACTATGGTGTGGCATGAAAATGAAAGGTCAAGAGTAAGAGTGGTGGATGGGATTGCTGAGAAATGTATGTGGAGTACAGAGAGTGGATAGGATATGGAATAATGTGATTTGTTAAAGATGCAGAGTGAGGAAGTCTGTGGACACCAGAATTGAACAGAGTGTATTGAGATGGTTTGGTCACGTGGAGAGAATGGGTAACAATCGAGTGGCGAAAAAGGTACAAATGAGCGAATTTGGAGGAGGGAGGAGGCGAGGTAGGGCGAGAAGAAGGTGGAGGGATATGGTGTGTGAAGAATAGAGGTATGGAAGTTGGTGAGGCTAAGGGACTGACAAGAGACCGAGATGGTTAGATGAATTTTGTGCAAAGGAGCGCATATCCAGGGATTTGGCACCACTTTTTCAACGTGACAGTGTTTGGATTGACTCTATCAGACAGGTACAATATATGTGAAGCTACAGAACATGATGAAACTTTTTTGGGCCTATCTGATGCAGCCACAATTCTGTGGGATTGAATGATGAGTGAACTGAAGCGTGGCCCATTGAACTGGGCAAACTTAGGCTGTCTGGATGTTGCTGCTCCTCACCCTGCCCGAGGGTGGGAAAAGAGGTCCGGATGATGATGGTAATGATGATGCTAACATGTTGCTAACCTTTGATGTCTCCAATATGCCTTTATTAGATGTTGAAATTTACCATTTCATCAGTCTCCCACTATGTCTTAAGATAGGCATAATGAGCAATTTCAAGGTACTCTTTGTATTTTGAGACCTATAACTTACTGTTGAGATTGCATCACTGTTAAAAATACATTACTATGTCTGTATCTCAGTTACTATGCATTTCCTGACAAATTATTGTAGATGTATTCCTTATTCCTTATTACATCTTCCACTTCTGCCTTAGGTAAATGTTTGCTGATACAAGTTTAAATGATACTGTATATAACCATATCTATATCAATCTGTCAGTATACTTACATGAATAATGACTGAGCCCCTGGAAAGAAAGTTGAGGTCACTTTATGATAGGGAAGAATTTAAACTGGAAAAGACTTTATGTGATAGGGAAGAATTCAAACTGGAAAAGAGGACATAATAAAATCAGTTAAAAAGAAGAAACGGCAGTGCGTGGGAAATATCCATAGGAGACACATCACATGGACAAGAAAAGCAACAGACTAAGTGATAACATTCAAAAGGACTAAGGGCATGACCAGCAACTAGATGGTTTCATGATAATAAAAATTTCTGTTAGGTCATAGAGGGTCCCAGGAAAAAAAAAAAAAAAAGGTCAAGATATAAAATTCATTACAGATCTTAGAGTTTTGGAATGGAAAGAAACAGTACAAGACCAAGATAAGTGGAAACATTTGAGAGAGGTCTATGTCCTGTAGTGGAATGTTACAAACTGATGATGATTACAAATATGCAATATATGTATATACAGAACACCCTTGCTATAACTGACTAACTGGGGGAAAGCCATGTGAGGTGACTGTCTGTTAAATCCCCCCAAGGTGGGATTTCAAGCACACATTTGAAAATAAATCAGCACAAAAGCATTTTCTAATACTAAAAATGTAAACTACACACATTTTACACTAACTTGGCCCATAATTTTGTCCTTTTGCAGCTTATTTCATATCCCTGTCATAGCACTTCTTCATGACTAGTACAGCACAGTAATCTCTCGATTACCCGACGTCTATCTATCCATCTATTGCCAGATGCCTTAATCCCGTCAGGAGTGGCCACAAACAAATCGCCTCCATGTCGCCCTGTCTCCCATCATTTCATTGCCCTGCTCCCAGCCCACACCCCCCTCCCTCATATACCTTTTCACTCCATCCCTTCATCTCATCCTTGGCCTCCCCCTCCCTCTCCCCCCCTCCATCTCACTCACATACACTCTTCTCATCAGTCTTTCACTATCCATCCTCTCCACATGGCCAAACCACCTTAGTGTGTTTCTCCTAATGCTTCCTATCACATCTACATCCACACCACAATGCTCCTTCATTTCCTCATTTGTCAGTCTGTCTCTCCATGTGACTCCACATGCTCCTCTCAAATAACTAATTTCCACCACTCTCACTCTTGACTTCTGTCCCTCCAACAAGGTCCAAGCTTCACCCCCATACGTTAGAGTTGGTATCACAATGCTGTCATGTAGTAGGTTTTTCACTTTCTTGCTCACTTCCCTGTTTTTTATCACTGCTTTCAAGGAACAAGCAACCTTTTTTTCCCTGCTGTACCCTTTCAAGCACTTCATCCTCTAAACTTCCATCCTTACTCATCACACTACCCAAGTACTTTGCTTAAATGCACTCACATATTCCATTTCCTCCTCATCCAACTTCACTGTACATTCACTGACTTCACTTCTTTCGAAGACCATCACTTTACTCTTCCCTACATTCACCTTTAGATTGCGTTTCTTACACACTTTCCCAAACTCATCCACCAAGCCTTGCAGCTCCCCTTCTTCTTCACTTATCAACACAGTATCATCTGCAAACAACAGTACAATACTGGTAGTTTCCAAACACTGCCCTCTCTCACTAGGGCCACTCCAACATTCACTGCCCTACCTTGTATCTCTTTTATAACCCCATCCATAGACAGACTGAACAACCATGGAGACATGACATGTCCTTGTTTCAATCCAACCTTCAAATAGAAAAATTCACTCAGTTCACTATCCACATGCACTGCAGCCTTAGCACTCTCAGTTCACTGTCCACATACACTGCAGCCTTAGCACTCTCATACATACTCTTCATGGCCTTCAACAACTTCCCATCTACTTCATATATTCTTAATACTTTCCATATTCCTTGTCTATCCACCCTGTCATATGCTTTCTCCAAATGCAGGTCCAGGTGTTTGTGTAATGTTTTTTGGACGCAAGTGTTGTGCATGTGTAATGGGTCCAGTTCTTGCAGGAATTGCACTACAGAAGAGAGGTTTATGAGAGAGGAAGGGTGTAAGTTGGGGGGAGGGCAGCGAAATGGCAAGGAACGGGGCAACAAGCAGTTGACTTCATTGTGGCAACCCCTTATGGGGATTAAGGCGTCTGGCTATAGACAGAGTTCAAACGAGTCATACAGTATACTTTGTCATCATCAACACATGTTTTGTACAAGCATTTCTTGTGTTCTGATGTTCTTTTCAGTTCCCTGATTAATAACCTGAATATGGTCTGTTGTCAAATGGCCACTTTGAAACTCATGTCTGTTCTCTTGGTTGGTTTGCATCTACTGTAAGTTGTAAGAAAAGAAAAAGTTGAACAACATTGGTAATTACTCTGCATAGACACCTACAAACAATCAGCTGATCAATAATTTTCATTTTCGTTCCATGCCATTAAAACTGAGATGGTTTGGGCATGTGGACAGGATGGGGGATTAAACTGGGTGCAGATAGTGAGAAAATGTTAACACTGGGGGTAGGGTTGTGCAAGGCAGACTGAAAAGGACCTGGGACAAGGTCCAAGAGTGTGATCTCAGGGACAAGGAACTGAATGGGGAGGCTGCCAGAGATCAAGCAACATGGAGAGTTGCCATTAGGTTGCCAAGGCCAACGCATGCAAGCATGCTGGAGCCTTTATAAATGAAAATGAAACAAATGATTTTCATTACATTGTTACTTTCCCAATCAAATGTTATTATGCCTATGCCACTTACATAACCCTTTTGAAATGAGAGGCTAAATAAGTTACAAATATCATTAAAACACTCAGTCAGTGTTTTCTACCATGAGATAAATAAGGAGGTGTGTATACATCATGATTCTAGCAATCTCTGATGTTATGGCAGTCGTTTGCTGGATCCTGTAGGTGAGACAGGACAACTTTGCCATAATGTGTTCAGTTCAATAATTTATTGAGGCTTCCAATGACTTTAAAATATTTTGAGTGGACCCAATGTGGAATGGTTTTTCAGTTTCTTCTCATTGTAGGATCCTAACCCCCACCAAACTTCAGTTACAGCAGGTACAGAAAATTAAGTTGCAGGTGGGCAGACAATAATATTGTTCACATTTTTTAGTTAGCTTATGCTAGCAGCAGCAACAAACTGCAGAATACCAAGCTGCAGGTAGAGTTGGAAACTAGAAGCATCTGGTAATTTGGTTAGCCCCATTGCTCATGGTCAGTGAGCCTAGATGACCGTGAAGGAAAGATTTTTTTTTTTCTGTGACCACAGGCAATTGTATAATTTTTTTGCTTTTGTTACGACACGTTCCCTGGGACCTGAGGCCATGCCTAGCTTGGTGACTACAAAGGGGGATAAAGATGCTGTGTGTGCATTATTTATCAAAGCAAACCATCCATTGAAAGCAATGTTGGAGCAGACTTGCATAGGGTCACAAAGTATGTACAGGATTGTCAAGCCTCGCTGAAAGTTCAGAGAAGACACTGTACCAGCATTCCTTCCCAGGCCTTGCAGGTCAAAATTAGTGTCTCCTAGGACACACTCAAAATGTTATTTCCTGTCTAAGGCCAAACCCTCATTAACAGCTAGAGTTTTGAAGCAAAATAACCCACATATCATGGACATATCATAGTTTTTTTTTTTTTTTAATGCAAGGAAGAAGGAACAAAAGGCCATGGGCCCGCATACTCTTCCCTCCAAGAAAAAACAAAAACAATATGAAAGAGAGCCAAATTCAAGATCTGTTCATTTCGAGATGCCTGGACACACTACGTTTGAAAGACTGGAGATCATAGGAAGTAGGGAATACAGACAGAGGAAGACAGTTCCAGAGTTGACCAGTTGCATAAATGAAGGACTGGGAGTAATGGTTAACTCTTGCATTAGAGAGTTGGACAGAAAAAGGATGAGAGTTTGTTACTAGATGGGTGCTATGTGCCCGTCGTTGAGGTGGAGGGATGCAAGCGGACAGCTCAGAGGAACACTGACCGTTGAAGTAGTGATAGAAAAGTGATAAAAGATGCAACAGTGTGGTGAAGAGACAGAGGTTGGAGGGAATCAGTAAGAGGAGGAGAGCTAATGAGGCGAAAAGCTTTTGACTCAACCCTATTGAGAAGAGCTGCATGTGGGGAGCCTCCCCACACATGAGAGTTGGACTCTACTCAGGGGCGAATAAAACCCGTGTACAAAGTCAACAACTGTGCAGGGGTAAAGAAAGTTTGGAGACGGCTTAGCACACCTAATCTCTGAAGAAGATTTCACAAGAGATGTAATATGTTCTTTCCAAGATAAATCCTGAGTGAATGAAACCCCAAGCATGTTCAAAGATGATGCAGGACTAAGCTGGACATTATGAAACATTAGTGAGTACTCCTATGGGAGATTTTGTCAGGTTGATAGGTGTAAGAACTAAGTCTTTGATGCATTAAGAACAACAAGATTATTTTTACCGCAATCAGTGATACGACCCAAGTCAGACATTAGGTGTCCCATAGCCTTATCCCTTGTTTGTTGAAGTAACTGCTGAGATGGACATTGCGGGAACCGAATGGAAAGGCGAAGGGTGGAATCATCAGTGTATGAGTGGATAGGGTTAGACGTACAGCTTAGAATGTCATTGATGAATAAAAAGAAGAGAGCTGGTGATAGAACAGAGCCCTGAGGAACACCACTGTCGATAGATCTAGGAGAAGAACAATGGCTGTCTACAACAGCGGCTACAGAACGACCAGAAAGGAAGCTAGAGATGAAGGCACAGATAGAAGGATAGAAACCGTAAGAAGGCAGTTTGGAAATTAAAGATTTATGCCAGACTTGATCGAAAGCCTTTTAGCTGTCAAGCGCAATGGCAGAGCTTTTGCCAAAGTCCCGAAAGTAGGATGACCAGGAGTCTGGAAGGTAGGTGAGAAGATCGCCGTCCCTGACGGAACTCATACTGACGATCAGAAAGACGGTTGTGACAGGAAAGATGCTTTAAGATTTTTCTGTTAAGAATTGACTAGAAAACTTTTGAGACACAGGATGTTAAACAATTGGACGATAGAGGATTGGGAATAGTCACCCTTCTTTGGGACCGGCTGAATGAGAGCAAACTTCCAGCAAGGACAGGTACAAGTTGATAGACAAAGGCAAAAGAGTTTACTTAGGCAGAGTGTAAGCACAGAAGCTCAGTTATTGAGGACAACAGGAGGGACTCCATCAGGCCCATATACCTTGTTAGTATTGAGGCCAGTGATGGCAGAAAATACATCAGTTGAAGAAATTTTAATGTCAGCCATGAGGAAGTCAGAGGGGGGTAAGTGATGGAGTAACAGCACTGGAATCGTCTAAGGTGGAATTGGAGGAGAAAGTCTGAGCAAAGAGATCTGCTTTATCAGTACACGAAATAGCTACAGAGCCATCAGAGTAGAAAAGAGGAGGGAAGGATGATGAGGTAAAGTTGTTAGAAAGGTTTCTGGCAAGGTGCCAGAAGGAGCGAGAAGAATTCGAGTTGGAGAGGTGAGAGCATTTAGCATGAATGAAATTATTATTAGCAGAGTGAAGAACAAACTTAGCACGATTCCGGGCAGAAACATAAAACAGATGTGATTCAGGGGTGGGTTGACCTTTTATAGGCCCTCTCCTTGTTGCGGACAGCATTAGAACAAGCGTGATTAAACCAAGGCTTTCTTGCATTAGTCAAAGGATGTGAGAAAGGAATGTATGCTTCCATGCCCGAGAGAATAACCTCCGTAATGTGCAAGGCACACTCAGATGGCTCCTGGCCATGGAAGCAATAATCATTCCAAGGAAAATCAAAGTAGTACTGCCTGAGAGCCTCCCAATCTGCAGCTCCAAAGTGCCACAGACTGTGTTTCTTTGGAGGGTCCACAGGCCGTATCGGAGTGAAAGGACAGGGTGAGATAATAAGGTTATGATCGGAGGAGCCCAATGGAGAGAAAAGATTAACAGTGTAAGCAGAAGGATTAGTTGTTAGGAAGAGGTCAAGTATGTTTGAACTCTCTCCAAGGCGGTCAGGGATATGGGTAGGGTGCTGTACAAGCTGTTCTAGGTCATTAACCCGCCGAGTCCCACAGACGTATGATGCACGTTGCTACTTTTTTCCACGGACAGACCCCCCCGACATGCATCGTACGTCATTCAATTGCAAGGCCCATTGTGTGCACATTTTTCAGCAATTGCGGGTGATTTTTGGTAGGCATATGTGGGAGACCTTCCTCTACCTGCTATCAAGTGGGGATACTGCCGTGCCCCACCTAACCTCCCCCTCCCCTCCACACTGGGCAATTCACCTGTTAGCAGTAACCTGCCCAGTAAAGGTATGTTGCCCCACGGTCTCTCCAATGACAAAATTCATGGTGAAAGTGATTCCTGAGGTGGAGGACAAATAAATAAAGAAGCTGGAGGTAGAAACAAACAGAAGTAATGATGTGGTAATGTAGTAATGTGCCATATACTGGGGTTTTGGGTGAGTCAACAGTGCTTTTATCGCCTATATTATTGTGTGAAAACCAATATAGACTTGTACTACACATAAATTCGTACCAAATAAATAAATAAATATGTAATTTAAAGTGGCTTGAATTAATTAACCCTTCCATAGTTCGTTTTCTTCCAGGTACCCTGAAAATGAAAGAAAACATAAGGCTAAATGACACCTGTATCAACATTTTTTAACCTCAGGTGGGTGATTTCTCTACGAATCTTTGATGTTTCTCACCAAAAGCGGAGGTTTGAGCCAAAAAAATAAAAAGTTGAAAATCGGTCAAGATCTGGGGGTAGGCTGGGTAAAAAACCGGTCAGGACTGGGTGGGTTAAGGATAGAAAAGATGTAGGCTTGTTCACCAGGTGGATCAGTGATAGGAGAGGAGAGCCAAAGGTGGTGGTGAACATTGAAATCTTCTAGAATGGAGATTTCAGAGAAAGAAGAAATGGATAGAATGAGTTCCATCATAGAAGTAAGACAATCAAAGAATTTTTGATAGTAGAATTAGGAGATAAGTAAACAGCACAGATATATTTAGTCAAAGAATGACAGGAAAGCCGAAGCCAGAGAGTAGAGAATTCAGAAGAATCAAGTTCAGGAACATGAGGGCAAGACAGATCATTGCGTACATATACACAACAGCCACCTTTGGCTTTGAAATGAGTATAGAGAATGTAGGAGGATACAGAAAAGGGTTTGCTGTCAGTTGCCTCAGACAGCTGAGTCTCAGTGAGGAAGAGAAGGTGAGATTTAGAGAAGGAGAGGTGGTGCTCAACAGAGTGAAAGTTAGAGGAAAGGTTGTGAATGTTGCAGAAATGAAGAAGGAGAGAGTCAGACAGTGGTTCCAGGCAGCTTCTAGTGTTGTTACCGGGAGAGGGGTGGATGATGAGCTTGTGTATGTAAAAGACCTTTTTTGCCCCCCCAAAATATGGAAGATGTATAAAGCTGTGTGATAAATATGCAGTTAGGGGCCTTGACATCTGGAGGAGGGTAGTATGGTTGGATAAGCTGATGGCAGTGGATGGAAGTGCATTTACTCCCCCTTCCCTGACTTGGACCTGTACATGCTTCAGTACTGCACAGTCAGGACTGTTAAGCAACCTGCCTTGTTCAACTTTTGGGCATCTTTCTTTTGTTATTGCATAAGGGACTTAGTAATATTCCTTAAGAATCTCATAATGACCCAGAACAGCAACTATGAACTCCTAAATGACTACCTACCAAGTTCTTTTGGAAATCTGGTGCACGACTCTTTAGGAAGGATGGTGCTCCCTGCCACACCAACAAAAGTGTCATTCAGTGACTGAAAGATTGTGAGATTCTTTGCATCAGTGACTGGCCATGGTAAAGCCTAGACTTTGCTCCCTTGGAAAATCTGTGGTGTAATGAAGCAACACCTCCATGACAGACACCCTGTCTATTCCCCAGTTGGAGGACATAATTAAAGATGTGTGGGTCAGTTTGGAAGCTAGTCTTCTGCCTCTGATACAAGGAGAAATGTCTCGAGTACTAGTGCGTTAGGTACCGGTAAGGACTCTTTACCACACTAATTTCATGGTGGGTGGTGACGATCATCATCCACTCACTTGATGAATTGCTGCCTACTTCTTCCTTCACCTTTATCATCCTTTTTCTGTGTCTGCCCTCCTCTCATCTTACTTCTTACATTCTTCCTATCACTTTTATTACTCTCTTTTCCACTCCAAGGAGCTTTACACTGAGTGACAGGCCTAATGGTTTCCCGTAACCCAGGAAACCATTTACAATGCTGAGTGGTAACCATAAAACCAAACAATGGAATGACGTGGAGCCTACTATGGCGCTCCTGTTTATTTAGTGAAAAGGCAGTTGCAGTGTCCATCCAGAATTAAACCTCCACACTCCCGTGTCTTGCTGTGACGGATGTTGGTTCACTGCATGGGAAAGCCCTGTGGGGGTGATTGCTTGTCTGCAGCTGATGGGTCTACTTAGCCAGACAGATCTGGGTTACACAACAACAACAATAACACTTTATAATATTATCATTTTTTTTTTATTAGCCTGCATCTTAATATTCCATGCCTACTGTACTCCACCAACTTCTGAATACTGTTACTAATACAGTATAGCTGCTTCAATTAAATATGAAAAGTGCAGAGAGTGGAGTTTACGTATAGCAAATTTTTCATAATTACTGCTGGATTACGATCAAGATGTAAAACTTAACACTGGTTCATTCAATGTCGACAGTACGAGTAACAAGTTGTCAACAGAAGTCCTGCACAACATGGGAATGTTCTCACCAGCCCTTACACAATGCCTACTACTGTATACTGTATGACAAATTTTTATGGACAGACAAGAACAACTGATAAATCACTAATACAAGGAACATCATTACACTTATTGTTAATGATATTACCTTCATCCTTCTTTCCCTCAATCCTCTTCTGTCTTTCTTTCCTTCATTCTTTCCTTGTCCTTCTGCCTATGGGTGACTTTACACTCCCTCTTCTGTCTTTCTTGCCTTCATTCTTTCCTTGTCCTTCTGCTTGTGGGTGACTGTACACTGAGTGACAAGCCAAATGGTTTCCTGTACACCAGGAAACCATTTACTACGCTGGGTGATAACCATGTAACCAAATTTTGGCGGCTGGTGGTTTAGTGGGTAAGTACGGCGCTCCAATCGGATTGAGCCGGTGAAGGTTTATATCCAAGGGGTGGTTGGGGTTTATTGCTCAC
>JAGKTI010009958.1:0-15670 GCA_018397915.1 Birgus latro
TGTGGTGTGGTTGAGGACGTGATGGGAAGCGTTAGGAGAAACACGTTAAGGTGGTTTGGGCATGTGGAGAGGATGGAGAGTGAAAGATTGACGAGGAGAGTGTATGTGAGTGAGGTGGAGGGGGCGAGAGGGAGGGGGAGGCCGAGGATGAGATGGAGGGATGGAGTGGAGAGGTATATGAGAGAGGGGGGTGTGAGTTGGGAGCGTGGTAGTGAAATGGCAGGGGACAGAGTGACATGGAGGCGATTTGTTTGTGGCCGCCCCGTTCGGGATTGAGGCGTCTTGCAGTAGATAGATAGACTCCTACCAGTCAGTATACTGACAGACTCCCCGTCAACTAAAACCTTGTGTTAAGTGTTAATCCATCCCCGACCAACCCAGTTTGTAATATATTTGTTGATGTACTATTGTCCTTGGGAAGATATCTGGAATACATGTGTTTAATACTTACTGCCTTGTTTTTGTGTCCAGTCCTACTCTTTAGAGTTACCGACCCAGTCTAGAATAGGGACCCACTGTAGCCTGTGTATTTGAGGGCAAGAAACCGACCCACAAATACGTAGCATAACACTGGTGGCTAGCGGTGGTTCTTGACCCGGATGGTGAAAAAGGACTGGAAAACTTTTTTTGAAAATGGCAGCCAAAACACATGTACCCCTATCAAAATTCGACCCAGAACAATGCGACATCACGACTTACTTAAATATGGTCAAGCCATTACTTGATATTGGGTTTGAGGAAGATAATCAGAAAATAGCTGTCACTCTACCTTACCTGGGAAAGGCGGTATCTACTATAGCACCAAAAATAGTCCCAGATCTTGCGTGGGCCAGATTTGCAAAAATAGTAACAGAAGCTATTACCCCGTCATTTGGGAAAGTTGTTGCGATTTCAAAACTAGATGCCCTAAAATATGACGGTGATTTGGACAACATGTTGGTCCAAGCTAGGCGACTCGTCACCGCCGCATACCCGGATGCTGAAATGAATACCCCGGATGAGCATATATTCAACACTTCTCAGAGTCCTTCCGGGCATAGTGAAGGAACATTTCACTATCCATGACCCGGCAGGAAATTTGGACCGTGATGTCCAGCTCATTCGCCGCCTTCACGCAGCACGCCCCAACACGCAACACATCGGGGTCGTGAGCCAGTCCCCAACGAAACCCTCCCCCGAGCCGCCCCAATCCCTTCCAGCCCCAGCGCGAAGCACCTCCGCCTTGGCTCTCCCAAGAGCCCACCCCACCAGGAAGCGGCCGCCACAGAAAGATAACACAAATCTTATCACTATCAATCCGTGGGAATTCACAGCCTGTAACAGCCGCTGCCCACTTCACGACATACGTGAAGAACTAAAGGCGGCACGCAGAATAAGAGCCGACCCACCGAGGCGCCGCCCAATGCTGGCAGTAGATGAGGGCCCTGCGAACCCTGAACCCCCACTAGTTGAGGAACCTGACGCCGGCTGCGAGCCAGAGGAGGCTGATACCATCACAGCCATCGAGCTGACGTTGGATTTTTTTAGGACCACCCCCGCACCTCCCCACAGTGGCGGGGGCCACCTATACAAAGTACCGACCCACAGTCTATGACAAGATGAAACTACAGGGGGTCAAGGCAAGACTTCTGGTAGATATGGGAGCTGCCAGGTCCTCCCTGTACACACATTTCTACTCCCGCCATAAGAAGGTTTTTGGCCCCCTTTTCCCCACTTCAGCCTGCCTCATAGATGCGGGGGAAGGCCCTTTGCTTATTTGTGGGGAAACTCGGGCCCTACAAACCAAGACTCATCAACCAGCCTCCACATATCATCCATTCATCGTTTTTGACTTGTCCTGCCGTACTTATGATGGCTATTTGGGATTGGACCTGCTCCAAAAACTCCACATGCACATAGACTGCCACGGGAGGTGACTTCATTTTCGACAGCCTCCCAAACATCCCCAAGCCATTTGTACGTGTGCACGACAAAACGACACCCCTCTCCCTTCTCCTACCCCAGCCCCCCCTGGCCCCACTTTCCCCGCGACCGTCGCGTCCTCCCTTACCATTCTCCCCCACCATGAAGCTTGGCTACGGATCAATAAGCCCACAGGGACCCATTCCCTATTTTCCCCAAGTGTCCCCACCGGGCCCCTCGCTGCCTGCCTGATGTCGCCGACTTTCCTTCTGCCCCACTTCAACACCGTCAAAGTGGCGAACCTGGAGGCTACACCCCTCACTCTGCCAAGAGGACTCCTGATCGGCAACTTAGAGGCAGCAGTGCCTTGCGACACTACACCCCTAAATTCAAACCCCTCTCCCCTCCCTCCTTTGCCTGACCACTTATCTCCCCATCAAGCCGAGATGCTGCACCATCTACTACTTGAATACCAAGACCTTTTCTTGACCGGGCCCGCCGACTTGGGGCATACGACATATCTAGCCCATGAAATTCATACCACAGGGCCCCCCATCCGGCAACCCTTCCGCCGGAAGAACCCACACCAACGGGCTGAAGAGGACAGGCATGTTCGAGAAATGCTGGACGCTGGCATCATCACGCCCTCTGCCAGCCCCTGGTCCTCCCCCATTGTCCTGGTTCGGAAAAAAGACGGCACTCAGCGATTCTGCATCGATTACCGCCGCCTGAACAATGTAACCACCAAAAATGCCACTCCTCTCCCCCGCACAGACGACTCCCTAGACTCCCTACACAGCTCCACCTGGTTCTCCACGCTGGACCTTCAGTCAGGATACTGGCAGGTCCCCGTCCACCCCCGAGATCAAGGGAAAACGGCCTTCTCCACAAGTAATGGGAAACTTTATCAGTTTAATGTTCTTCCCTTCAGGCTATGCAACGCCCCGGCCACCTTCTCCCGCCTCATGGAGTCCGTCCTCAGCGGTCTGACCTGGGAAGTCTGCCTGGCATACCTCGATGATGTTATTTTCAGCAAAATGTGGGCTGATCACCTGCACCGCCTCCGACAGGTGTTCCAACGAATACGCCAGGCCGGGTTGAAACTCAAACCCACTAAATGTGTCCTAGCTGCCCGCTCTGTCGCTTTCCTAGGACACATTGTCTCGGGGAAAGGCATCTTCCCAGATCCCGACAAGCTGAAAGCCATCACCGACCAGCCTCTTCCACAGGACGTCCACCAAGTTCGCACCTTGGGGCTCACGTCGTATTACCGGCGGTTTATCAAAGGGTTCGCTGACCTTGCAAAACCGCTCCACGATCTCACTAAGAAAGGCGAGCCCTTCGTCTGGAGCAACGACCGAATATCAGCGTTTTACACCTTTAAAGGAGAAACTTGTTTCCGCCCCCATCGTCACTTTCCCAAATTACGACCTCCCCTTCAGGTTATACACCAACGTCTTGCTTGTAGCCATAGGCGCCATCCTGGCACAGGTCCAGGAAGGGCACGAGCACACCTTCGCTTGTGCCAGTCGCACCCTAAACCCGGCCAAATGAAATTATGCCGCTAACAAGCACGAATGTTTGGGTATCGTCTGGGCCCTCGACTACTTCAGGGCCTACCTGTCTGGCACTAGGGTCACCATCATCACAGACCACCAGTCCCTTCAGTGGCTCCGGCAATCAGCCACTCAGAACGCCCAACTCCTCCGCTGGTCTGAAGCGCTCGAGGAGCTTGACTACGAGATTGCTTACCGGCCCGGGAAATTGCATACCAACGCCGACACCCTCTCCCGTCTACCAGTACGATCGCTCCTCCCTCAATCCGAGCTGATCCAGCACTAGCAGAATCGAGACCAGCCCCCCTGGATTCCCCAGCATCTATTTTCAAAACTCCACCTGCAAGGGGACCAACTCTTCACGCCATCGGGCCACATTGTCCTTGATTCGGACTCTGCCGTAGGTGTCCTCACCCACCTCCACTCGGACAGTGGAATCCACCTTGGTACGAAAAGGTTAACCCAGGTCTTCAACGACCTCTATTGGGCCCCCAACCCTACTACCCTCGCCCAACGTGTCACTCAGGCGAGTCGAGCATGCTGCCTAGGAAAGGACATCACCCGTTCTGCAGGTCCTGCTGGCAAGATCTCCGCCCACAAACCTTGGCAGCTTTTGTCTGTCGATGTTGTCAGACCCCTGCCACCTAGATCCGGCTACAGATACATTGTCACATTCGTCGACGTTTACTCCAAGTTCCTGATTGCTTGTCCAGCTAAGGAACACACTGCCATCACCATAGCCGATGCCCTCATGCGCCATGTCTTCCCCTACTTTGGCGTTCCCCAGGCCATTCACTCCGATAACGCCCCAGAGTTCACGGGGCAAATATGGAAAGAGCTATCCACCATATTTGGATTCTCCATTTCCCACTCCTCCCCCTACTGGCCCCAGGGAAATGGGGTATGCGAAAGGAGCCATCAGACCCTACTAAACCAAATCAGGTCCCGAATTCAAAGTGCCCAAGAGCAAGAATGGCCTGCACACGTCAAGATCGTCCAACGGAAATGAACGCCTGCCCCCGCGACGACGGCATCACCCCCCACGAGTGAGTGTTCGGAGAGGCGCCCCTCCTCCTCCCTCTCCGACAGCACCTCCAACCCCCCACTCACTCCCCACCCACCGACCCCCTATATCACCTGAAGCGCCAATTACAACACCTGCACGCACACCAAGACGCTCAAGCCGATTCCTCCCCTGCTAACCCTTACAAACCAGGTGACGAGGTTTTCGTTGCCCACCTCCCCACCCCCAGTAAGATTGCCCCTTGTTTCATGGGATCTTATACCATCACTAGAGTCCCCAACCCCTTCCAAGTCGTTGTCGACTGCAACGGAACCTCCCGCACCTACAGGAATCACCATGTCCGCCCCGCCTGAGACTCTCCGACCCCCGGCGCTCCCTCCCCAACCACCCAAGCAAGCTCAACACCGCCCGCTCCCCACGAGGAGCCTTTTCTCTATTATTCATTCCCATCCCCTTCCCCATCGGTTTCCACCGCCCCCTCGCCGCTTCAAACTCCTGCACCACGCCCACGCACTACACTCACCCCACCATCACGCTCCCCCGCAGCCGCCACGCAGCCCACTCCACGTGCTCAGCACACACCCGTAGGAAATTCCACACCGGCCACCCCGCGCTCTGCGCCCAGCCTAACCCCTACCCCACCAACCACGACAACCAACCACACCACACCACCTCACTCTCCGCCTACCCTCACTCCACCATCCCATTCCCCATCGCCGCCCACTCCACAATTAACCACCACCACTACCCGTTCCGGCCGTATCTCATGCCCACCAGCCTCCTACACCTCAACCCCCACACCCACCCCTTCACCCACTAACAGCCAACCACCCACCCCACCCCGCAACACTACCCCCATAACCCTTCCTACTCCTCATCTCGCATGGAAAAACCCGCCCCACCGCACTCCCAGTGGAACATCACCCCCACACTCCACCAGCAATATAAACCACACCGGACTACCTCTAGCCAGCATTCGCCTCCAAGATACCACCATCACCACCACCATGCGCGTCACGAGAATCACTGGGATCCCCACTTTCGGGCGACATCAACGCATCAGAAGCACACATTCACTGTACAAGGGGAGGCGGTAGCTCGATCGGTAGAGAGTTGGCTTGCGGTCCCGTGGGACCCAGGTTCGAATCCTCACTGGTGCAGGGAACAATTTAAGGATTTGAATTTCATTAAATCAGGCTTTACTGATCTACCAGAAGACCCGCCGACATGTCGTAAAAATGACCCCGCTAATACCAATACACCAGTCCTGTATGAGACAGCCCTAGCATGTATTCAATATGGAAGGTGGGTGTTAAGCGCCGAAGTGGTGACATGTAGATTGTAGGATGACGACTGGGCCTTGATAGCAGGCTGTGAAGCCTATGCCCAGAGTGGGACACATAAAAAAAAAAAAAAACACCTGCTGTGACTTCTCCAGCAAACAAACCACCCTTCCACTCTTCGTGTCGCCTACGCCCACCACCTGCACGCCAATATACTAACCGACCACTGGACTACCTTCCTAAGTCACCTCGGACCCATCCACCAAACGGCCAACACCAACCTATACCACCTCCAGTCACGGGGTCGTGACTTGGTTACCAACGAGGGTGGTGAAATAAAGGAGTTAGGGGTTGGAGCCGCAGACGAAGCGATGGTCAGAGCAGACGACACCAGCACCCCCAACCCCCCCCAGTACCACTGGGGGACCGCCGCTGTCACAGAGCAGCTGGGAACAGGAACGGCACACCTGTATCACTTCCTGGCGCCCCTCTTGCTCCCAGGTGGTGACCCGGAAAGGTAGCAGTCGCCGGCGCCTAGTCTCCGGCCGAAATTCCACTCACGAGGTAAGTGATGGAGTTTACAACTCCATGCAACGCCGCTGTATCGGCCACAGTCTGTTCCCCAGTTGCATCCCCGCTACAGGGCCGCGACACGGATGCGTGTCGACCGGGCATGGCAGTCCATAAGTCGTCCGACTCCTGTAGTTGTTCCCCCCAGAGTGGCGCCGCAGTATTGGCCACAAGCCGAACTGGGTACGAGGCAGGATCGGGCACAGTCTGTCCCTCTGCTACTAGTCCGCTCAGCTCCCCGGTATGGGCCATTAGCTGCACCAGAGCTACAACCTCCTGTGCCACTACAACGTCGGCCACTAGTCACGTCAGGCCAGAGGTAGGGCAGGCCATTAGCCGCACTAAAGCTGTTGTCCCCTGTGCCACCCCGACATCGATCATTAGTCACGTCAGGCCAGAGGCAGAGCAGGCCACTAGCCGCATTGAAGCTGATGTCCCCTGTCCTACCACAACATTGGCCACTAGTCACGTCAGGTTGGATGTAAAGCAGGCCACAGTCCGCTTCTCTCCTACAGGAGGACCTGCAGCCAGAGAGGACCCCTCCCCCGAGCCGAGGCCTTGGTTCCCTGCAACTCTACCAGGGTGAACAGCGGCTGAAGCAGAGTCCCCGCAGACCCCGCAGCCGACGTTGGGCCCTGTCTACTACTCCCCCGGTCCAAGGTCCCCGTGTGACGACCCTGCCGGCGACGCTGCCCTCCACCTGTTGCCGCAGTCCAGCCGCCCCGGGTTCCAGTGCCCTGGGTCCTCAGTTGCCCTGGGAGTTGCCCCGAACATTGGGGCGCGACTTACCTGTGGGCGAGGCCTCCCTGAGTCTCTCCCAGACTCGACGACAGGCCCGTCTCCTGGCTCTCTTCAGGCCGAGCCCCTAGTCCCACGACTACGTGTGAGGCCCTGTCCAGGGGCACGCCACTCTGCCATTCCTCTGGACGGAGGAATCAACCTAGGGCCCACCAGCGGTAATGAAGTGAGTGGACTTTACATATGTGCGTGCTTTTTCGACCCAGATATTTGTGTGCATTAACTTACAGTATACCATACGAGTGATTCCCTACAGTGTATTCTTGAGTTAAGTGACCAGGAACCCAGAGTATAAGATTGGACGAGCCTAATAGCTAACCGTGGCCTGACTTATATCCCGAGTAGAGTCCCGCACCCCACCCCCCCAGTGAACGAAATGCCTTTGTGACCAACAGAACAATAATATTGTGTTTGTTGTGCCATTCCCTTGTTATATGAACTCTCCCTCCCCAACCCACAGGCACGCGAGTGAAACACCTCAGTGACCAACAGAAGGAATATATATTATTTCCATCGTGCCTTCCCCTCGTGCATTAAACCTCCACCCACCCCAGTGTCCGGGCACGTTAGTCAGGGTATGCCAGAATATCGCAGTCCCCCCCCATCAGTGATCACAACGCGGCAGACTCTACCTGAGATAGACTTCTGGCCGACAGGTGTTAACATAACTTATATACAGTGCCGTCCAGTGCCATACGGGTTTGGGAAATTGTAGTAGATTCATTCCTGTGTCTTAAATTATAAGTGTTTTATGTGCCATAAGTGTTGGGTAAATAGTACCATACTTCTACCAGTCGGTATAGTGACAGACTCCCCGTCAAGTAAAACCTTGTGTTAAGTGTTAACCCATCCCTGACCAACCCAGTTTGTAATATATTTGTTGATGTACTATTGTCGCTGGGAAGATATCTGGAATACAAGTGTGTACAACTTACTGCCTTGTTTTTGTGTCCAGTCCTACTCTTTAGAGTTACCAACCCGGTCTAGAATAGGGACCCGCTGTAGCCTGCATATTTGAGGGCGAGAAACCGACTCACAAATAAGTAGCATAACAATAGGCACAAAGGGAAGAGGAGGGGAAATACAGAGCGTGAACACCCACCTGCACATCCGAAGACGACAGAGATAGAAGTGAGCGTCACTCCCCTTCGGCTGCATGCTCTCTTCTTCACGGTTGTCCTAACATCGGAACTGACTTCGGCTAATTCCTCTGCACCATTACTGTTCACACCTACTAACATGGCATAGGAAATAAGGTGTTCACACTCGACATACATAGACGGATTGACTGACGATGTTTAAAATTTTGTGATAAGCGTATGGGATTGACAATTATACCGAATCCTAAACCAACGAGTGTTTAAACTAATTATAACCATGTGGAGATACGTATCCAGTCGCCAGTGTATCACAAACTTTAAGATTTGCAAATTTCCATTATCGGCAATTAGAATTTAACTAAACTTTAATTCATTACTATGTAGTACAAAAAAGTGATAATACCAAACCTAACTTACAAATTTCGAATTTAAAGTATGAAGATAAATTTTCGCGATTATTAATCTCGTGCTAAAACTTTCGTCTGTACCGTGAGAACTGACCACGACTCTTACTCCCATAATCGCTCTATGCAGTTCCTCTATTACTAGAGTATCACTTAGGCTACAAATATTAACAGGGAACAAGCCTGAATATGGAACTTGATGATCACTCCCTACCTATTACAGATGAATCATAATCAGGGGTTCAAGGCTACACTTACATTACACTTATACTAACTTATACTACACTTATATTAACTTATATTAAACTAACTTATACTAACTTAAGTATACTTAAATTACCCTTAAAATTACGGCACTACACGGGTTCATCCTCTGGGGGAAAAAAATTTTAACATCGGAAGTCAGCAACCAGTTCAAAAATTGCGTACCCCAGGGGGTCACTTCCCTGTCACCAATGATCTCTCGAAAATTCAGTGGAAAGATGTGCCCCAGCCAACCTCCTGCCTGGGCGATAACATGGTCGTCTCACCTGGAGTGACCTGTACTCTCGCTGCTAGGTGCATACAACCTACTATCGCATTCACGCTCCATTCACTCATCCTCGTGTTTTCAGCTCTCCACCTAGTAACTGACGAGTGCCTGCCAGGTCCTGAAGTCACTGTTACACCCTAGACCGTGTTGACTGTAAGTTGAGGGAGTTCCTAGGGTTGCCCTCGAATTAAAGCAACAAGATATTCCCAATGAACTGGGCTACGCCCACGATACACTACGATGAACTCTAGATACGAGATTAAACTCTTTGATCTCTTGAACTAACACAGTCAATAGTCAGACAGTCCGACCTGCACACATTTCCCTATCAAACTCTTAACTTGATAATGCACTAACTCACTTCACAACACTTCAACATTCTTCAATTAGTCTATGGGGAGGACGTCTTTCACGTGACGGTAATTGTTCGTCCACTGGGTCAGGTACAAATGCTTCTTCCAGGGCTTCCAAGAGCCACTCTTCCCCTCCATAATAGGGTTTTACTTGTCCTGCGCTCATTGTAACTTTTTCCCCGTGAATACAGTCTCTGCCACGTACACACTTCCATCCATTATCACTTCCACTACACGATATGGATTATTCCATTTCACATTAAGCTTTTGACACGTACCAGGTATCGCTGTTTCTTTCTTAATCCACACAAGGGTTCCAACTCCAACCACTTGGTTCTTTCACCTTCGGTTAGCCACGTCTCTGTACCTTCTCGACATCTTTTGGTGAGTGTCCTGAATGAGTGCATGGGCAACCGTGATCTCATCTTCCTCGCCATCGACTGAGGGTAATGGCACACTGACCAGTCTGGGAGGGTGGCGAGAGAAGAACACGAAGTAAGGTTGCTGTCCCATAGACGTATGTACCGCCTGATTCATGGCGATCTGACAGGACTGAAGCAATTGGGGCCAACGGAGATGGTGGCCCTGACATAAGGCGGAAAGGATTGACTTCAGGGTCCTGTGCATCCTCTCGGTTACTCCATTCCCTTGGGGATGATAAGGGGTCGTGTAGTACAGGGTGATTTGGTGTCGCTGGCAGAACCGTTGAAAGTCTCTGCTGATGAACTCGCCACCGTTGTCCAGGACAATTCCTCAGGGTATGCCATAGTCTGCCACATACTCCCCAAGTTTGTCTGTGATGTGTGTTGTCTGTTTTGTTGTAAGGGGGAAGAACCTAACGAAGGGACGATAGTGGTCCACTACTGTAAGCACATAGCAATAACCCTGGACTCCAGCAACCATGTCAGTGAGATCTATTCCAATCCTCTCCAGTGGTTTATTCACTGGGGGTAATTCCTTCCACTGTTGCTGCAATCCAGTGTCCTGTTTGAACTTTTGACAAGTTGCACATTTTTTTTACATACTCACATACATCGACTTTGAGATTTTGCCAGTAATAGAGTTCTTCAGTTTTTTTTATAGTTTTCTTTTGCCCTAGATGACCTGTTAGTTCATGGGCGTGTTGTAGAGCCTGAACAACTAAGGTATGAGGAACTATGAGACTATAATGAAGATTACCATCCGCCTTTTCGCGTACAAAATGTAACATCTCATCTACCAAGGCAAACTGATCAAACGTAGTCTTTGGTAATCTTTTAGCAGGGATTCTACCACCTTCCAGATACTGCACAAGTTCTCCCCATACTGGTTCTTCTCTCTGGCTGTCTCTCATTTGTTGTTGGTCTAATTTGTTGTTGGTCTAACCCAAGCCATGTGTCTTCAGGCGAACGAACTACCACTCGAACTGGGCGTGACAACTGGTCTGCTACAAAATTATCCTTGCCTTTGAGGTATTGAATGTCGTAGTTATATTCCCTCATTTCCAGAATCCATCGGTTCATCCTAGTTGATTTAGTTCTGCGTTTGAATATGCTTGTTAGAGGTTGGTGATCAGTGACTACCATGAAACGGGTACCCCATAAGTAATGATGAAAGTTCCGGCACGCGAGAACTACTGCCAGAGCCTCCTTGTCTGTGGTTGAATATCGAGACTCGCAAGGGGTCAATTTTTTTTAGAAGTACCCGATTGGCTTGTTGGTACCGTCAGCTTGGATTTGACTAAGGACTTCTCCAACATGAGTGTTACTGGTGTCCGTAGTAAGAACGAACGGTTGCTCTACCTGAGCTCTAGCCAAAACAGGGGCATTTGTAAGGAAAGATTTGAGATGTTCAAAAGACTTCTGACATTCACCCGTCCAGTGAAATGTCGTTCAAGATTTAGTCAAATTGGTAAGTGGTGTAGCAATCCGTGCGAGCAATGGTACATGTTTTTCCATAAAACCCACACATTCGTCTCACTTCCTTCACGGTGGTGGGTGGCTTCACCTTCACAATGGCTTCAACGTTTTTCGGATCCGGCTTACTTCCCTCTGCCGAAATCTGGTGACCCAGGAAGGTCACTTCCTTACATCCAAATTTACATTTACTGAGATTTAATTTCACCCTACTAAGAGCAAGCAGCTCGAAAAGTTGTTTCAATTGCTCCAATAGAGTAGGGAAACTGGGGGCCCATAAGATTAAATCATCTAAATAATTTTTGACCCAACCCTTCTGTAGAAGAGGTGCTAATAATGTGATCATTTGTCATGAGAAAATTGCCGGGGAGCATTGAGACCGAAAGGAAGGCGTCTGAATCGGTAGAGAGCCACCCTATCACTGAGGGTAGTGAGATCCCGACTCTCCTCATCTAACAAAATTTGGAAATACGCCTCTCGCATGTCCAGCGTGACATAATACTGATGTCCGGCTGCTTGCTCTACTAACTCATCTAGCCGTGGAAGTGGGTAGACATCCGCCGCGAGATGTTGGTTTACGTGGCGATAATCGAGACACATTCGTTTACTACCATTGGGTTTATTAACAAGGACGATAGGTGACAACCAGGCTGCTGTGGACCTTTCAATGATCTCTCTGTCCTCCATGTCCCTCAACATCTCAGCGATCATTTGTTTTGCTTGAATTGGATAGCGATACATAAGCCCACGACTGGGCTGAGGGTTTGCGACTTAAATATGAGCTGGAGGACCCCTGATCAGGCCTTAACTCCACTTGGTCAGGAATAAAAAGAGGGTCATACTCAAGGATCAGCTCAGTTAAATCTTTTCGCTGGTCATTCGTGAGGTGTTGCCAATTCTGTTCGCCGATCAAAGCTTTCAGTTTCTGAGAACGTGTTCCGTTTTGTTTGACGTGATCGTTCTCTGGGAGATCATTGTGTATTTTAGTGGTTAATTTTGTCAGGGACTGGATTGGCCACTCTCTCGTATGATCTGATAATGGTACCCTTACGAAATACTTTTACCTTTTTGGTGGTGTTAATGAGTGGGAAGTAGATGGCATTTGCCTCATTTACTTGGACCAAATATGGATGACTATTATGACTAACCCTAGGTTGAAGGTAGATGATGAGATTAGTTGTTGGGTCTTCTTTTACAGGTACGGACATGAATTTAGACTGGTAAGGGTCTGCCTGTACTGTAGTGAGGAGGTTAATCTGCGAGAAGGTTTGTTTTGGATTAGAAAGTTCTACTGGATCAACTCTCACTCTCCCCACCTTGTTCTTCTGACGGCGGATATGATTCACCACGTAAGAGGCGCCTCCCCAGATCATAACTCTCTTCACCCCATCCCACATGAGCGGAGCTTGGCTCACACGTCACATCCCAGGAGTATGTCAGTACTGATGTAAGAATTTGGTACTATCAGAAACCATTGTTTATGCATCTTCTCGTCACCAACCGCTATTTCAGCTCACAACATTCTTAATACTCTCAGAGGTGTGCCTGTGACTCCTTGTAAGAGCGGCGGGTTTCGACGTGCGTTCAGTTCTCTCCCAATCCGTTTGATTACGGACTCCTTAATTAAAGTGTAGTTACTACCGGTGTCCACGATAGCTTCTATTTTTTCCCCATTTATTATTACACTGATAGTGGGGGATGTTTGGCCGCCGGATAGTCATTTTTGTTGAGACGGTTCATGGGATACCTTCAGAGAGACATTTTGAGCTGTGGTGCTGTGACTATGTCCAGGGCACCCGCGTTCACCACGCCGACATTCGGGTCTGCGACAATCAAAACAATGCCCAGGAGGGGGTTTCCGCCAACAGTCTCGGAGGTTGTGAGACTTAGTGAGACAATGAGCACAGTATTTATCTCTATATGCTTTGGGGGTACTGGGCCGTCCCTTATTTGCTTGTGCTAGGTTAGATTTGAGCTCATGGATCCTGCGTTTTAGTTCCTTCACTTCGTCTCTCGGTCCATCTGGACTCGAAATATCACTTTGATTCGACGAGGTGGATGGCGATAGCCGGTTTGCTACCTCCCTTTCCTTCGCACTTCTCTCGGAAGGCACCGCATTGACCCGAGATGATTGACTCACTTCCAATAGTTGGCGTTCATGTTCAGTTCTATCAATAAACTTTCTTAACGGGTATTCATCATCTAGGAAACCTTCGAGTTTTACCTTTGATGGATGAGGTAACCCATACCACAATTTTCGCTTGATAGTTCTGTCTCGGCTAGGAAATTTCTCACGAGGAAATTTATGTTCTATGGCCGCGTGTTGACAAATAAAGCGGTGCGTAAAGGCCTGAGGTGATTCTACCCAATCATAACAGGCTGAATCCAGCTCCTGCCATGCCCGGTCAATATTACTTCAATAGCAAACTCTGCTCTAAGGAATGCCTTGAATGCTGACCATGAGGTTACTCGATTTTTAGTCTGGTTGTTATGAATGAAAATGGCAAGTTCCGAGCTCACTTGACTCTTCACAATTTGTATGTGCATCCCATCATCCTGGCCGTGTAACACTGTTCTACTGCTTCAAAAAACACTTCCAGGCGAGCTGCCACATCGATACCCTGTAGTTGGCCAAGTTCTAGAGTTGGAATATCACGAGGCTTTGTGAGGTTCCCCTTTCCTAACATTGTTAGAGATCGGTCAGGAGACTGAGGATAGACTGATTTCGAGAGGAACTGCTGCGGTTCAAGCTGGTCAAGCTCATGGGCTAACTGAGTCTAGAAGAGGATTCCTCCTCCTTAAACCGAGTTTCTGCATCTCGCCAACTCATTGTGTTATGAAAAGAATAACTCATACTTCTACAGGCTTCCCAATCCACTAGACCAAATATCCCTTGATCACTGCCAACAGTTTATCTTTTACTTTACTCTTTGCCTCATCTGACCAGTGAACTCCATCTGCTAGTGTTCCTGCATAATATGCTGTATTGAAGTGGACCACCTTGTACTTTGCCTTACGTTTTATTTTCTGATTGATGGCATTTTGGAATGTTCGGTAACCCTCAGTAGTGATTGGGGTGTCTCCCTGGTAAATACGGGGTTCCACTAGACAAATACGGACTACTGCCTCACAACTACTCTCTATGGCTCCTGCAATCTGTTTGATAACATGAGCTATTTGGCCTGGAGTCGAATGCCAGCTGATGTCATTGCTTCCTATCCAGAGTATGCATAGATCGTGTTCCCATTCTAATATTCCATTTACTCAGTCATCAGAGAAAAAAAGTTCTCGCCTTGGCACCAGGGACCCGATAAATATTATTCTCAATTCCACGGCCGAATTAATATACAATGAGGGATTTGACTGTTACCTACTAGGGACACTTTAAACATACGGTTCGTCTACTAGTATCTGTGAGAATACACCGATCTATCTTCACTCTTAATACTGAGGGAGAATTCTTCTTATCCTCTAGGAGTCCACGAATTATAAGATTAAGTGGGCCTCTAGTGTACTGATACTGGATTTTTATCTAAATCCCACCGCTTTTGCCACCAGTGTAAGGATACAAAATTTAGGCTCCCAGTTAATGACATAAAGTAAGAGAAGATCACCACCGCTGTCACCAGTGTAAAGATAAAATTTTTAGACTGTATATAAAATAAGAAGATTCCACCGCTTTACCACCAGTGTAGGGGCAGAATTTTGGATAATTTAGTTAATTAATGAAAATAAGAAGAGATACCATCACTATGAATCAGAGTTACAAGAGTAGGCTGCCACCACCCAGCAAATCCCGGGAAAGAATTATTTGCTCCACTAAAGTAAGATGAAGAGCACTGGGGCCTTGCGAATAAGTGGCTAGGGTAGAGTGAATTGTCTAGAGTGCGTGAGTCTTAAGATAGCAACACACCTTGCGGGCCACTCAATCTCACGATAAAACTCCGCAGGAGATAGTAGGTCTCAAACACAATAAAAATTTAACCTAATATTTACTAAGTATAAACATACAAATATAAGAAACTAGATATTGATCAAATTAACCATAGATTACTTACGGGATATGAATTACTAGAAATTATAAGATCATTACTCTTTCGCTCTGATATTATCTCAGGGCAGCTCAGATATACCAAAAGATCAGTGAGTGCAAGAGTACTTTCACCTCCGCAGAACAAATTCACGGAATGATATTAACACACTATTATGAACAGAGTTCCTCACAGTTGGGTTTAAGCACAATTTTATATTCA
>JAGKTI010009958.1:16081-29616 GCA_018397915.1 Birgus latro
CATGGGCTCCTTGGGTAATGACCTTGGAAAAATTACATGACAGAACTTATCCTTGGGACCGAGTTCTTTCCCACACTTTTCACTTTGAAGTTCTCAGTCATCTCATACAGACTCAGTGATAATTGAGGAACTACGTAAACGAATCGACACTCTAAATTCGGAATGCAATTTTCAATAACTTCCTAGGACTAAAATTCAAATAGGCTTACTACTCGTTTACAATATTCCCAAATATGTATATATAAGATTACAGTATTACAGTGGACCAATAATTCGCTATCGAGATCAGTGAATCTGAAAAGGGGAGGGGGGAGAATTTCTAGTGTAAACGGGCACAAACGAGAAGAACCGTTTGGTTACTCCTTTCGTCGGGGCAGGCGGAACAACGGCAATTTGCGTATCCGAAGACGACAGAGATAGAAGTCATTACGAAAGGAAGTTAGAGGAGACATTATCAGTCAGCCTATTAGAATATAGAGAGGACTTACCTTATAGGCACAAAGGGAAGAGGGGGGGAAATACGGACCGTGAACACCCACCTGCTTAACTGAAGACACAGAGATAGAAGTGAGCATCACTCCCCTTCGGCTGCATGCTCTCTTCTTCACGGTTGTCCTAACATCGGAACTGACTTCGACTAATTCCTCTGCACCATTACTGTTCACACCTACCAACATGGCATAGGAAATAAGGTGTTCACACTCGACATACATAGACGGATTGACTGACGATATTTAAAATTTTGTGGTAAGCGTATGGGATTGACAATTATACCGAATCCTAAACCAACGAGTGTTTAAACTAATTATAACCATGTGGAGATACGTATCCAGTCGCCAGCATATCGCAAACTTAAAGATTTGCAAATTTCCATTATCGGCAACTAGAATTTAACTAAGCTTTATTTCATTACTATGTAGTACAAAAAGATGATAATACCAAGCCTGACTTACAAATTTCGAATTTAAAGTATGAAGATAAATTTTCGTGATTATTAATCTCGTGCTAAAACTTTCGTCTCTACCGTGAGAACTGACCACGACTCTCCCATAATCGCTCTATGCAGTTCCTCTATTACTAGAATATCACTTAGGCTACAAATATTAACAGGAAACAAGCCTGAATATGGAACTTGATGATCACTCTCTACCTATTACAGATGAATCATAATCAGGAGTTCAAGGCTACACTTACATTGCACTTATACTATCTTATACTACACTTATATTAACTTATACTAACTTAAGTATACTTAAATTACCCTTAAAATTACGGCACTACATACCGACACCCAAATAAACTTCACTCAAACTGACTGAGGCCCAACTAATCCTTAACACTGCTAGTGTCTCATCTGCTTCCTTGTATAAGCTTGCATTATTCAGGAAGCTTCTTGCACGAACTCGACGGTGCGACAGTTAACAGTTGCCAAGAGACAACCAAAATATGCCAGTCTTCTTACATTACATAACACTCTAAATCAATTACCAAACATAAATTAAATTACATACTTTAATGAACAATCACGTAAATAAAACGTTATAGAGAAGAAGAGCATAAAATTAATGCAAAACTTACGATACAACTACGCTCCAAACAGCAGGCAAACTGGCAACTCTGACTCGTACCGATACCAGGCTCCAGTAAATGTCTAGAATCAGTGAGATGCTTCTCGACCTCCTAACTGACAAATCCCCCATTTGTAACACTATTTAGGTACAATACAAAATGCAGGTTAGACTAGGGGATTTGAGATTGGGCGACTGGGCTGTCTGGGATGCATGCAAGTGGCGGCCAGATGTGGAGGGAGTCCCGGGACAGTCGTCTTCCTGCAGGAGACTCTCAGCAGGGGCTAGGTCATCTGGACTGGACTGCTGGGCAGTGTAGAGGGAGACCCTTTCCTGTCAGGTCCTCATTGTGGGGTTCGGCTCTCAGGGCTTGGGCCAAATAGGGAGAGCAGATGCTCTTGCCAGTGGCTACTCCAGGAGGTAGAGTTCCGGCCAATGGGGCTGGGGAGGCCACGCCCCGGGGTCCTGGGGATGCCCCTGGGAGTCTGGGAGCTGCAGCCTTCCTTCGGTGGAGTCGCCGTCAGGGGTGGTCTGCGGTGGCGCTTCCGTTGGGAGTCCGACAGTCGGGGACGTCATCGGGGTGCCGGCTGCAGGGCGTAGATTCCCAGGCTGGTTACAGGGCCTCTCCAGAGCTCCTCCAGCTGCAGGTCCTCCAGGGGTTCACCTCTGTGGGGAGAGAGAGAGAGTCCCACTCAGCCACAGGAGGGGTGGTGAGCCGAGCCAGGGACGTCGTCCTTAGGGAACGTCCTAGGGGTAGAGGATAGGGAGCAGACGGTGGCCTGCTCTGCCCTCCCTGTGCATGTGCAGACGGTGGCCAACATGGCGGTTCCTCTAGTCCCAGGGACTGCAGGAGGTGAACAGATGGTGGCCTGTTTACCCTGCCCGACACGGATGGTGGCCTGTGTCACGGTCCTGCTCCCTGTGGAGGGGGTGGCCAGAGGACAGACGGTGGCCAATCCTCCCTTCCTGGTATGGACGGTGGCTTGTGCCGTGGTGGCACAGCAGGTAACAGCTGAGGAGCGGATGGTGGCCTGCTCTGCCTCGTACCCGACACAGACGGTGGCCTGTGTCACAGCGCTGTTCCAGGGTATACCTGTAAGTGAGGAGCGGATGGTGGCCTGCTCTGCCTCGTGCCCGACATGGACGGTGGCCTGTGTTGCGGTCCTACAGGGGGTAACAGCTGAGGAGCGGATGGTGGTCTGCTTTGTCTTGTACCCGACACGGACGGTGGCCTGTGCCGCGGCGCTGTCTGGGACTGTGGAGGCGGTCTCACCCTGAACCTAGTGAAGGCTGTCTTGGCAGGAGAGTATGTGATTCGAACTGCAGTCCTGGCGGGTCGTGGGTTGAGGGTGAGAGGAACGTAAGGCAATCTTTATCAATAACCACGGCTTAGTGGAAATAAAGTAATTAAATCTGAGTGCTAGTGTTCCAATATGGCGGCCAAAATCACATCCTCGTGGTGGAAATATCCTCTCCATACTATAAAGCTCAGTAGTAGTGCCGTGTAGTTTGTGTGTCTGCTGGCACGGCAGCGCTGGTGTAGTGGCAACTGTTATGCGGCGTGTTTAAGGGTCAACTACATACTCTTTAAACATGGCGCCTAGAGCGGGGTCCTCTTTCTTGAGTGGGTTAGGTATAGATAGCAACTTAAAGGAACAGGGCATAAAAACACTGGGCAACAAACCTTACATGTATATTACCTCAATTCTTTACACTGAAGACAATACAATACAGTGGCACACAATACACTAAGCAATAGTTCAACACTATGGACAGGGTTGGAGGACTCTGGAGCAGGTGGTGTAGCCATGGGCTGCTATGGGGGTCGGCCCAGCGTCGTGGAGGTCTCGCCTGGGGAGGCGGCTCTCATCAGGAGGCTGGCCGCTGCTGGGTCGTCCAGGGATCTTCGTCAGGGGGCTGGGCTGCTGCTGGGTCATCCGGGGTGGTCTGCAGGGCGGCGTGGGGGGGGGGCGCCCATCACTGAGGGGGGCCTGAGGGTAAGGGCTGGGCCCAAACAGAGAGAGCAGGCGCACCTGTCGGTGTTCGCTCTAGCAAGCAGGATGTCGTCAGGCAGGATGGGGGAGGTCATGCCCCGGGGTCCTGGGGATCTTCTGGCTGGTCCGAGGGCTGCGGTCACTCCTTGGCTGGGCCTCCATCAGGGGTGGTCTGCGGCGTCCCTTCCTCTAAGAGTCCATCAGGGTCAAGGATTGCCGGGGAGCCGGTTGTAAGGCACAGACCCCAGGTATCAGGGGACCTCTCCAGACCTCCTCCAGCTGTTGCTCCTCCAGGGAGGTGTCTGGGTAGGGAAAGGGCAAGGAAACCCGCTCCACCACAGGTAGAGGTGGGTGAGCAAGGGAAGTCCTCTGTAGGGGAAGGCACTGGGGTAGGGGGTGAGGGACGGCATATAGCGGTTCCCTCCTCGGCACAGCTGGTGGCCGTCACCTAGTCCCCTAGAATACAGGGCTCAGAGCGGCTGGTGGCCGTCACTGAGATCCCGTGCTCCTGGCAGATGGCGGGCAGAGTGCGGCAGGTGGCCGTCACACGCCCGCTGGTGCAGATGGAGGCCATCACTGAAGAGCTGTGCTCCACTAGGACTGCACCCTGGGTGCAGCTGGTGGCCATTACTAGGGTGCCGGGGCGGCTGGTGGCCATCACTAGGGTGCCGGTGCGCTGTGCGGCTGGTGGCCATCACCAAGGTCCTGCTTCCCAATGGGACGGCAGTCGAGATGCAGCTGGTGGCCGTCACCAAGGTCCCGTTCCCCAGGGGGACTGCAGGGATAGTGTGGCTAATGGCCGTCACCTCCCTACCGGTGTGGCTGGTGGCCATCACTGAAGCTGGGTCCCCTCTTGAGAAGGCAGTCAAGGTGCAGCTAGTGGCAATCACCTGGCTGCTGGTGCAGCTGGTGGCCGTCACCGAAACCGTCTTCCCTGGAGGGTGATTAATAAGAGAGCGACTGGTGGCTGTCTCACCTGGTGCAGCAGCAGCCATCACTTGGAAGCTGTCTAGGGCTAAGAGAGCATCCCTACCCTGATCTTTGCGAGAGCTGGTCTGGCTGAGGTGTAGTGTGCCGGAACTGCTACCTCCAGGTAGTCACCTGAAGGCGAGAGGGGCGTAGGGCAAAGGGAGAGGTATGCCCGTCTTGTGCTGGACCCGCACTCTCTGCATTAGCCTCTGTTGTCTCCTCCTAGGGTTGGTGTCATGCTCAGGTGGGTTGTCTCGATGGCATGTATTTCACCACTGTCGGTGGGGAAGAAGTCACGTCCCCGTGCCTGGAGGTAGTACGTGTCGGTGATGGTGGTCCAGTGCTGCAGTGTGAGGTGGTACAGGAGGGAAGTCCAGGCTGGTGTGATGGTGTCGGGGTCATGCCGGTGGGAGTAAGTAATGCAAAGCGTTGAGGGTTGAGTTGACTCCCGAAGGAGGTGGAGGGGCCCTCGGACACGTTGTTTCTTCCCCTGGGCGGGAGCCCAAACGACATGGCAGATCTTCATGGTTGGTGGTGGTAAGGTGTCGGTGTGCTCTGGCGGGATGCTGGCCACAGGTGAGGTGGCCAGCAGTTTATGCCACTGGTGAGGGGAGGAGTCGGTGTTGTCCCTTGGGAGTGGGTTTGGTGGAGTTTTCCACTGGACTTGGTGTATGCGGTATGTCATGGGGGTTGTATTTGGTAGTGTAGGTGTCGTTGGTGGTGTGGGTGAAGGGGTGGTGGTGTATCGAGGGGGAGGGTGGGAGATCCGTCCCGACCTGGTGATGGTGGTGATGAGTGTGGGCGTGGGTGGTGAGTGGTGGTAGAGGTTGTGTGACATGGTGGCAGTGCGTGTCAGCAGCTGGGGTGGTGGTGTGCGGGAGGTGAGTGGTGAGGTGGTGGGGGTGTTTGAGGGTGGGTGGGGCGCATTGGGACAGCATAGAGAGGGCGGTGTGGGTGGAGAGATGCGGGTGGGGTGTTTGAAGCATGATGTTGTGGCTGGAGGTGACGTGTGAATTGCTCGGTGCAGTGGTGTGGCTGGTGGTGGAGATGTGGTGGTGTGGCTGGTGGTGGAGGTGCGGTGGTGCAAGTGGGAGGGTGGGGTGATGCTGCCATGGGGGGAGGAGAGGCAGGTGAGGAGGGGGAGGGGGAATGCAATGAGGTTATGGAGGGGGAGGAGAGGGCGGGGGAGGGCACGGAGGAGGAGAAAAGTGTGAGATAGAGTGTGTATGAGTCAGAGGGAGAGCTAGGGTTTGTGGGGGAAGGTGATGCAGTGGGGCTGGCGAGTTTAGGGGGCGAGGCGGGAGGGGATGCACCAGCTATGAAAGGTCGCACGTGGCTATTGCGGAAGGTGCGGTGGGTGTTGTGGTAATTAATAGTGACTTGGTATGGGTTGGGGACATGGCTGATTGTGTAAAGCCCAGTGAAGTGAGGGACTACCTTGTTGGGGGTTGGGAGTTGGGCCACCACTACTAGATCTCCCGGCTTGTAGGGGTTGGATGGGATGACATCCGGCTGCAGGTCCTGTTGTTTTTGAAGGTGGTGTAGCCTTCTCTTAAGATGGTGAAGGGGGTCGGACGTTGGGGACATGGAAGGGGGCTTGAGGTGATGTTGCAAGGGTAGGAGAAGAGGGGCTTCCCCAAAGACACGTTCGTGGGGAGAGATGCCGTCGTCTCGGGGGGAGGAATTCATCCCCCATTGTATGATCTTCACATGGGCGGGTCAGTCTTAATATTTTGTTTCCTCTATGCAGGTCCGCACTTGGTTTAGGAGGGTGCGGTGGCTCCTCTCTCATATTCCATTCCCTTGGAGCCAGTAGCGAGAGGAGTAGGAGATTTGGTATCCAAATATGGTGGCGAGTTCCTGCCATACCTTACTGGTGAATTCTGGCACGTTCTGAATGTAGCGCTTGTGAAATACCAAAATATGGGAAAACGTGGCAGACGAGGGCTTCAGTTACTGCCATGGCGTGGTGTTCCTTGGCCGGGTATGCAATGAGAAATCTCGAGTAGGTATCCACGAACGTGATTATGTATCGGTAGCCGGCTTTAGGCGGTAAGGGGCCTCTACACCCATGGTTAGCAGTTGCCGGGGCTTGTGGGCTGTGATGCTTCCTGCGGGGCCGGGCATGTGTGTGATGTCTTTCCCTAGTGTGCAGGCCCAGCAGGCTTGAACCACTTGTTTGGCTAGGTTGGAGGGGCTAGGCATCCAGCAGGTGTCCCGAAACACCTGTAGTAGTTTTTTGGTGCCCAGGTGTATGCCGCTGCTGGAGTGGAGCTGGGCTAGGGTATCTAGGGCGGTTTGGGGGTCGAGCACGATATGTCCTGTCTAGGTAAAAAGATGGTCGCCCTGTTGATGGAGTTTGAAGATTTGGGGCGGCATCCAGCTGGGGCGGTCTCGGTTTCACCATTGTTGCATAAGGCCCGGCTCGGTGTGGATAGATTGCACTGGTAATCGGGACGGGGCATCAGCACTGGTGTGGAGTTTGCTGAGACAATAAGAGACTTCGTAGTGGAATTCTTCTAGTGTCTCCCTCCACCAGATGAGTTGGGCACTGTGGGTGTTAGACTAGCGGAGCCACTGCAGAGATTGGTGGTCTGTGATGATAGTAACCTTTGTGCCAGATAGGTAGGCCAGAAAGTGATCGAATGCCCAAACTATGCCGGGGCATTCTCGCTTAGTGGCAGCACAATTTCTCTCAGCTTGGTTGAGAGTGCGGCTGGCACAAGCAATGATATGCTCCTGCCCTTCTTGGAGCTGGGAGAGGATGGCGCTGATCGCTACTAGGGAGACATCCGTGTAAAGACGGAAGGGCAAGGTGTAATCAGGGAAGGCAATGATGGGAATTGTGATGAGCCGAGTCTTCAGGGTGCTGAAGGTGGAGACCCACTCTTCCGTCCAGATGAAGGGTTCGCCCTTTCTGGTCATATCGTGGAGGGGCTTGGCGATTTCGGCGAAGCCTTTCACGAATTATCTGCACTAGGAGGTAAGCCCTAAGAAAGCTCGGACTTATTGTACGTCTCGTGGGAAAGGAAGGTCCGTAATGGCGCGCAGTTTGTCAGGATCGGGGGCTATTCCTTCCTTGGAGATAGTATGCCCCAGGAAGACAACAGAACATGTCGCCAGGACGCATTTGGAAGGTCAAAAATTTGAGCCCAGCTTGTCGGATACGTAAGAAGACCTACTTGAGGCGATGGAGGTGGTCGGCCCAGGTCTTGCTAAAAATGATGACATCATCCAGGTAGGCTAGGCAGGTCTCCCAGGTGAGGCCACTGAGAATGGTCTCCATGAGATGGGATAATGTGGCAGGGGCATTGCTGAGTCTGATGGGAAGGACATTAAATTCATAATGTTTCCTGCTGCTTGTGGAGGAAGCTGTTTTTCCATGATCGTCAGGATGAACCGGGACCTGCCAATATCCTGACTGGAGGTCTAAGGTGGTGAACCATGATGCCCCATAGAGGGAGTCGAGGGAGTCGTCTATCCTGGGTAGTGGTGTGGCGTCCTTGGTGGTGACATCGTTGAGCTGTCTGTAGTCCACACAAAATCTCATAGTCCCGTCTTCTTGTCTAGAACGATGGGGGAGGACCACGGGCTAGTGGATGGTGAGATGACAACGGCATACAACATTTCCTGGATCTGCCGGTCCTCCTCAGCTCACTGCTTGGGGTTTTTCTGCCTTGATGGTTGGCGAATGGGTGGTCCTTCTGTGTGGATCTCGTGGGTCAGGTAGGTCGTGTGGCCATTATCTGCTGGTCCTGATGCGAATAGGTCCTGAAAGTCCAGGAGTAGGTGTTGAAGGCTGTCTGCTTGGTGGGGTGAGAGGTGGGGGTAGGGGGGCAAGGAGGAGGGGGAGTGAGGGGGTGTGCAGGGCTCGGCCTCCTCCATTTCTACCACCACTAATCCTTTGGGTAGGGTGAGGGGAATGGTGGAGACATTTGCAATGTCCACCGCATTGCGCATTGCCGTGTGGGGAAGGAAGGTCGGGGATAATAAGCAGGCGGAAAGGGCCCCAGGGGGTAGGGATGGGGAGAATAGGATGGAGGTTCCGGTGGGTCTATTTAAATGTAACCAGGCCTCGTGGTGAGGGGGGGATGGTTAGGGCAGAGGCAATGGTAGTGGGGAAGGTGGGATTGGAGGGAGGGGGAGGAGGGGAGGGAGGGGGGCTAAGGTTGGGGGAGGTGGGAGGGGGGTATGCACATGCAGAGGGGCTGGGGTCTGGGGGCTGGAGGCTTGTTAAATTGGAAGCGATGCTCGTAGCAGTTGATGTTAGTTCGCAGTTTTTGAAGGAGGTCCAGCCCCAGGTAACCATCAAATGCACAGCACGATGAGTCGAACACAATGAACTGGTGTTATGCAGAGGCATGTTGGTGAGTGTCTGCACGTAGGGCCCAAGTCTTCCCACATATGGGCAGGGGGCCGTCCCCTGTGTCCAGAAGGTGAGCTGAGGTGGGGAAAAGCAGAGTGAAGGTCGAATGGTGACGGGAGTAGGAATGACCATAGAGGCAGGATCTGGCCACTCCCAAGTTGACCAGAAGCCTCGCCTTTACCCCATTCAGTCTCATCTTGTTATAGACTGTGGGCAGTATTTCTGTAAGATGGCCCCCGCTACCATAGGGAGGTGCGGGGGCGGTCCTAAATATCCAGCTGCTGCGGTGCTTCATCGTCCTCGGGCGCCGTCTCCCCGAGGTTGGTGCAGGTGGCTGTCGAAGCCTCGTCCTCAGTGCCCTCGTCATCCAGGGAGGATACCTTACGGCGCCCCTGGTCAGTTGTCTTGTATCGGGCAGCCTTGAGCTGCTCCCAAATGTCGTGGATGGGGCATTTGTGGCTGCATGCTGTAAATTCCCAAGGATTGATGGAAATTAAGTTGTTTTCTCTGGTGTCAGGGTGCTTACATGAGGGGTGGGCCCTGGGAATGGAGGGTGTCGGTGGAGGACTTGGCTGGACTGGAGGTGGCCATGGGTTGCGGGGCGGCGCTGTTTTTTGTGTGGGGAATTTGCTCACAGTGCCAATCTGTTGTGGGGTGGTAAGGGTGGCCAGAGGGCGACAGACGAGCAGGATATCTTTGTCCAGGTGTCACGTTGGGTCATGTATGGTGAAGTACTCCCTGATAGCACAGGGGAGGATCCTGATCAGGGTATTGATGTGTTGTTCCCGGGTTTCCTTATTACACTCTGGGTATGTGGCGGTGACGAGTTGCCTGGCCTGGACGAGTGAGTCGTCGAGGTTTCCATCATATGTTAGGGAGTCTAGCTGTGATAGTGCCACAACATTCCCCAAAGATGGGGTGACTGCTTGGGTCGCCAGTTGGGTGAATTCCGCCCACGTCAGTTCCAGGATGATCTTCAGTGCAATAGTGGCTACTGCTTTGCCCAGACGTGTCAGAGTTACTGCTATTCTTTGCCTATCTGTCTCGAACCCTATGTCCAAGAGTGGTGTGACTATTTTTAAGTATGTGTGGATGTCATATTGGTCAGGGTCGAATTTAGGTAACTGCACTTTGGGTTTGGTCGCCATTTTGCCATGCTTTCCCTTGTTCCGTGTTGCCACCCACTGGGTCAAGAACCACTGCTAGCCACCAGTGTTATGCGGCACGTTTAAGGGTCAACTACTTGCTCCTTAAACATGGTGCCTAGAGCAGGGTCCTCTTTCTAGACCGGGTTAGGTATAGATAGCAACTTAAAGGAACAGGGCATAAAAACACTGGGCAACAAACCTTACACGTATATTACCTCAATTCTTTACACTGAACACAATACAATACAGTGGCACACAATACACTAAGCAATAGTTCAACAATATGGACAGGGCCGGAGGACTCTGGGGCAGGTGATGTAGCTGTGGGCTGCTACAGGGGTCAGCCCGGCGTCATGGAGGTCTTGCCCGGGGAGGCAGCCCTCGTCAGGAGGCCGGCCGCTGCTGGGTCATCCGGGGGGTCTTCGTCAGGAGGTCGGGCTGCTGCTGGGTCATCCGGGGTGGTCTGCAGGGTGGTGTGGGATGGGTGCCCATCACTGAGGGGGCCTGAAGGTCGGGCCTAAGGGCTGGGCCCAAACAGAGAGAGCAGGCACACCTGTTGGTGCCTGCTCTGACGAGCAGGATGTTGTCAGGCAGGGTGGGGGTCACGCCCCGGGGTTGTGGGGATGTCCTGGCTGGTCCGAGGGCTGTGGTCTCTCCTTGGCTGGGCCTCCATCAGGGGTGGTCTGCGGCGTCCCTTCCTCGAAGAGTCCATCAGGGTCGGGGATTGCCGGGGAGCCGGTTGTAAGGCACAGACCCCAGGTATCAGGGGGCCTCTCCAGACCTCCTCCAGCTGTTGCTCCTCCAGGGAGGTGTCTTTGGGTAGGGAAAGGATGAGGAAATCCACTCCACCACAGGTGGAGGTGGGCAAGCTAGGGAAGTCTTCTGTAGGGGAAGGAACTGGAGTAGGGGTCTAGGAGCGGCATGTAGCTGTTCCCTCCTCGGCGCGGCTGGTGGCCATCGCCAAGTCCCCTAGAACATGGGGCTCAGAGTGGCTGGTGGCTGTCTCCTCCTCGGTGCGGCTGGTGGCCATCACTGAGGTCCCGTGCTCCTGGCAGACGGCAGGCGGATTGTGACTGGTGGCAGTCACACGCCCGCTGGTGTGGCTGGAGGCCGTCACCGAAGAGCTGTGCCCTGCTAGGAATGCGCCCTGGGTGGGGCTGGTGGCCGTCACTGGGTTGCCGGTGTGGCTTGTGGCCATCACCAAGGTCCTGCTTCCCGACGGGACGGCAGTCGAGATGCAGCTGGTGGCCATCACCTGGAGCGTCCACCGGGTCTCTCCCTCCTGCCGCCTCCGGGACGAGAGGCACCCGGGCAACATCCAGCGGACTTATCAGGCCCGAGGAGCATGCGCCAGACCTCCTCCTTCATCTCTGGTGTGGAGTTGCTGTGGCACCCATCGGGCCTGCCAAGCTGAGGGAGGAACCGTTGGTTCCCCCTCCTCCACAAAGTCGGAAGCTCTTCTAGAGGAGTGAGTCTCTGGCTCAGCCCAACCCTCCTGTAGCCGAGTGGGACACCCTTCTGCCTCCCCCCACTCCCCTCGGGGCGGAGATCTCTCCCCTACAGGTACGTTGTGGTTGAGTGTGTGGAGTGGGCCTGTCGTGGGGATCCAGTTGGCCCAGCCGTCCTCGCCCCGGCTGCAGACGCTGTTGGACTTGCAGGGGCATCGCAGCCGCAGGTGACTCCTGACGGCCTCCTCTCCTGGACGAGACCGCAGCCCCCAGTCACCGAAGGGCGTGCCACTCCTCCTGGGTTCCCCTGGGTCCCAAGGCATCCTCCGCACCCCGACGACACCCCGAGCCATATGAAGGGTTGCCCGTCTCCTGGCTCTGTTCGGCCCCAGTCCCGAGGGCCCAACTACTCTCAAGGCCCCCTCCCGGAGGTCCCAAGGTGAGTCTCCCACTATGCCCACCGGGCGTCCCCGACGTGAGGCAGCATCACTGTCCCCAGCCAGCCTCCCTCGCACACAGGGCCGTCACCTGAACCTCCCAAGAGCGTGAGTGTCACCCCACTTGACGCCCCACCTGAATAGTGTTAACCGTTGTCCTCCCTCAATATGGCACCCCCCCCGTGAGTGACATCCACTCCTGCCTCCCTCCTTCCTCGTACCAGTGTCCGCGAGTGTAACAACTTGTGACTTCTCTAGTGACTCTCAGTGAACTCTCGTCAGTGTAAAGGTGCAGTGCTCCCATAGTGTTACGAGGGGAATACACCCCAGGATTACCCCATTGGCTGGAAAAGGATTGAACTGTGCCCATAGCCCCAATCAAGACACTCAGTGAGCCACAGACTTATAATTACCAGTGTGCCACTCTGCTATATTGTGTGTTGCCTTAATTTTATTGTAAGGGATTCTGCAAGTGCCACATGAAATACTCTATATTGTATTGTGTCAGTCAGTCTGGTTAATATATGTGCAATACTGGTTTGCCTGTGTTTATGTCCTTTTCCCTTGGTATATGTTCTAGCCCGGTCTTGAAGTAAAGAACCCCAAAGCTTGTACCTGTGTCTTATGGTGTGAGTAGTCACGTCACAGAGCACATGAGAAAACCTGAGGTTTGAGCCTGTGCATTACGGAGTGAGAAGTTGCGCCATAAAACATAGAGCATTACAGCAGTATATATTTACATGAATCGACACCCCAGCAAACATTGAAATGACGGGCCAGCACTGGCATATAACGGAACTAAGGGAAAACGGCAACCATACATTGGACCGATTCCTGGCCACAATATTCTATTTATATCGGGCCAATTTATGTAAAACTTGTGTTGGGCCGATATATAAATAAAACTCGTTTTTCGACACTGGGCTGAAACGGCAACCATACATTGGACCGATTCCTGGCCATAATATTCTATTTATATCGGGCCAATTGATGTAACATTTGTCTTGGGCCGATATATAAATAAAACTTGTTTTTCGACATTGGGCTGAAACGGCAACCATACATTGGACTGATTCATGGCAGTAATCGCTCATTTTTCGCTCATTTTTGAAGGCTCCAACATGCTTGCATGTGTCGGCCTTGGTCACCTAATGGCGGCTCTCCATGCTGCTCGATCTCTGGCAGCCTCCCTATTCAGTCCCTTAACCCTTAAGTCACATTTAATGACCTCATCCCATGTCTTTCTCGGTCTACCCCTCCCAACCCCTCCCCCAATATTAACACCTCTCACCCTCTGTACCCAATTATCCTCCCCCATCCTCTCCACATGTCCAAACCACCTCAGCCTGCCTCTCCTCATCACAACACCAATACACTCCAGTCCCATCCTACCTCTCAACTCTTCTATCGTAAGCCCAGCCCCCCCAGGCCTTGCACGCAGGGACTCACTGCACATCCACCTAATCATTGTCATTTCTGTACGTTTGAACCTGCGAATATCTTCTTCCTTTACTGCCCAGGTCTCACTACCATACAGCATCACACTCCTAACACATGCTGCATACAAAGACCCCTTAGCACGTAAGGAGAGTCCTCTCAATGTCA
>JAGKTI010009959.1:0-12068 GCA_018397915.1 Birgus latro
ACAGAAGTAATGAGGTGGTAATGTCGTAAAGGAAGGTGCCACAGAAGTAATGAGGTGGTAATGTCGTAAAGGAAGGTGCCATATGTGGATGTGTTTGGTGACTGAACAGTGCTTCTATTGCCTATATAAATGTGTGAAAACCAATATAGTCTTGTGCTACACATAAATTCATACCAAATAAATAAATAAATACTTAATTTAAAGTGGCTTGAATTAGTTAACCCTTCCATAGTTCGTTTCCTTTAGCCAGGTACCCTGAGAATGAGGGAAAACATAAGGCTGACTCATCACCTGTAGCACCATTTATAGCCTCAGGAGGGCGATTTCTCTATGAATTCTCGATGTTTCTCACCAAAAGCGAAGGTTTGAGCCAAAAAAAAAAATTCCCGAAATTGCTTAGGACTGGGGGGTAACGGAGGTGGGAGATTTATTGGTCGGGATGTGACGGGTTAAGAAAAAATATCAATGATTTATTCATGTTTAAATCAATCTGATTTAATCAATGCCAACCATGATACAGTGTGGTTCAAAACTTTACCAACAAACATTCAGGGCACATACAGGTCAAGGCACAAGAGGCAAAATTACTTCTATGAACTGTAATCTGAAAGGGCATTATTAATGAGATGAAGGTAATTTAACTAATACATAACATAGAGACCATGTCAAGGGTAAAAAATTCTAGCTGACTATCCAAACATTTCCACCTCCCCTCCCATTCCCCTTATCCTCTGTGAGTTGCCGAGGTGTCAAAAGCAGCCTTTTGCTGTGACCAGTTGTGATCACTGAAATGGCAGCATAAAAATGCTGCCCATAGTGTAGAATACCTTCACATTGTTTATACCTTCAAAGTGAATCCTAACCTGGCATTTCATACAATTGACTTACCCAGTGAACAGACTGAGGCTTTATGAACCTGCCTTGATGCCTTCTGCTTACATATTACCTCCAACTAATGTAAAAGGATAACATTCGAAGCACTGAAATTTGCAAAGACATCATGGCTATATTGCAGTATTAGAAGCATATCTGGTCATGACAGGTAAATTATCAACAAATAACCATACTGTATGTTATTCTCAACATGTATTATTGTTTATCATGCTATGAAGCAAAATATTTATATGTTCACCTCTAACCAAAATGGTTAGCTTCAGTACAGGTGTTCCCAATACTCAGAACATACCAAACACTCAAATACATATCAAAACACTGCAATGTGGCCAAAGACTTAGTGGAAGGAGGTGGAGTGGGGGAAGGGGGATGGAGAGGTGGGATATCAGTGTTCATACAGTTGACTGGCATCTACCACTATGTTTTGAAGAATGTTGGCAGCTAAAGTTTTTAAAGTGGGTAATGAGAGAGTTCAAATACCTAGGTACGGTGACAGAAAAGAGAGGAAAATGTGCAAAAGAAGTGGAAAGTAGAGCAACACAAGGAAGGAAAGCAGCTGGTGCTATGAGACCTTGATAAAACACAGAGGCTTGAGTGTTGCAGCTGGGAGAGGCTTACATGAAGAAGTTTTAGTGCCAACTTTAACATATGGATGTGAGACTATGGTGTGGCATGAAAATGAAAGGTCAAGAGTAAGAGTGGTGGATGGGATTGCTGAGAAATGTATGTGGAGTACAGAGAGTGGATAGGATATGGAATAATGTGATTTGTTAAAGATGCAGAGTGAGGAAGTCTGTGGACACCAGAATTGAACAGGGTGTATTGAGATGGTTTGGTCACGTGGAGAGAATGGGTAACAATCGAGTGGCGAAAAAGGTACAAATGAGCGAATTTGGAGGAGGGAGGAGGCGAGGTAGGGCGAGAAGAAGGTGGAGGGATATGGTGTGTGAAGAATAGAGGTATGGAAGTTGGTGAGGCTAAGGGACTGACAAGAGACCGAGATGGTTAGATGAATTTTGTGCGAAGGAGCGCATATCCAGGGATTTGGCACCACTTTTTCAACGTGACAGTGTTTGGATTGACTCTATCAGATAGGTACAATATATGTGAAGCTACAGAACATGATGAAACTTTTTTTGGCCTATCTGATGCAGCCACAATTCTGTGGGATTGAATGATGAGTGAACTGAAGCGTGGCCCATTGAACTGGGCAAACTTAGGCTGTCTGGATGTTGCTGCTCCTCACCCTGCCCGAGGGTGGGAAAAGAGGTCCGGATGATGATGGTAATGATGATGCTAACATGTTGCTAACCTTTGATGTCTCCAATATGCCTTTATTAAGATGTTGAAATTTACCATTTCATCAGTCTCCCACTATGTCTTAAGATAGGCATAATGAGCAATTTCAAGGTACTCTTTGTATTTTGAGACCTATAACTTACTGTTGAGATTGCATCACTGTTAAAAATACATTACTATGTCTGTATCTCAGTTACTATGCATTTCCTGACAAATTATTGTAGATGTATTCCTTATTCCTTATTACATCTTCCACTTCTGCCTTAGGTAAATGTTTGCTGATACAAGTTTAAATGATACTGTATATAACCATATCTATATCAATCTGTCAGTATACTTACATGAATAATGACTGAGCCCCTGGAAAGAAAGTTGAGGTCACTTTATGATAGGGAAGAATTTAAACTGGAAAAGACTTTATGTGATAGGGAAGAATTCAAACTGGAAAAGAGGACATAATAAAATCAGTTAAAAAGAAGAAACGGCAGTGCGTGGGAAATATCCATAGGAGACACATCACATGGACAAGAAAAGCAACAGACTAAGTGATAACATTCAAAAGGACTAAGGGCATGACCAGCAACTAGATGGTTTCATGATAATAAAAATTTCTGTTAGGTCATAGAGGGTCCCAGGAAAAAAAAAAAAAAAAGGTCAAGATATAAAATTCATTACAGATCTTAGAGTTTTGGAATGGAAAGAAACAGTACAAGACCAAGATAAGTGGAAACATTTGAGAGAGGTCTATGTCCTGTAGTGGAATGTTACAAACTGATGATGATTACAAATATGCAATATATGTATATACAGAACACCCTTGCTATAACTGACTAACTGGGGGAAAGCCATGTGAGGTGACTGTCTGTTAAATCCCCCCAAGGTGGGATTTCAAGCACACATTTGAAAATAAATCAGCACAAAAGCATTTTCTAATACTAAAAATGTAAACTACACACATTTTACACTAACTTGGCCCATAATTTTGTCCTTTTGCAGCTTATTTCATATCCCTGTCATAGCACTTCTTCATGACTAGTACAGCACAGTAATCTCTCGATTACCCGACGTCTATCTATCCATCTATTGCCAGATGCCTTAATCCCGTCAGGAGTGGCCACAAACAAATCGCCTCCATGTCGCCCTGTCTCCCATCATTTCATTGCCCTGCTCCCAGCCCACACCCCCCTCCCTCATATACCTTTTCACTCCATCCCTTCATCTCATCCTTGGCCTCCCCCTCCCTCTCCCCCCCTCCATCTCACTCACATACACTCTTCTCATCAGTCTTTCACTATCCATCCTCTCCACATGGCCAAACCACCTTAGTGTGTTTCTCCTAATGCTTCCTATCACATCTACATCCACACCACAATGCTCCTTCATTTCCTCATTTGTCAGTCTGTCTCTCCATGTGACTCCACATGCTCCTCTCAAATAACTAATTTCCACCACTCTCACTCTTGACTTCTGTCCCTCCAACAAGGTCCAAGCTTCACCCCCATACGTTAGAGTTGGTATCACAATGCTGTCATGTAGTAGGTTTTTCACTTTCTTGCTCACTTCTGTTTTTTATCACTGCTTTCAAGGAACAAGCAACCTTTTTTTCCCTGCTGTACCCTTTCAAGCACTTCATCCTCTAAACTTCCATCCTTACTCATCACACTACCCAAGTACTTTGCTTAAATGCACTCACATATTCCATTTCCTCCTCATCCAACTTCACTGTACATTCACTGACTTCACTTCTTTCGAAGACCATCACTTTACTCTTCCCTACATTCACCTTTAGATTGCGTTTCTTACACACTTTCCCAAACTCATCCACCAAGCCTTGCAGCTCCCCTTCTTCTTCACTTATCAACACAGTATCATCTGCAAACAACAGTACAATACTGGTAGTTTCCAAACACTGCCCTCTCTCACTAGGGCCACTCCAACATTCACTGCCCTACCTTGTATCTCTTTTATAACCCCATCCATAGACAGACTGAACAACCATGGAGACATGACATGTCCTTGTTTCAATCCAACCTTCAAATAGAAAAATTCACTCAGTTCACTATCCACATGCACTGCAGCCTTAGCACTCTCAGTTCACTGTCCACATACACTGCAGCCTTAGCACTCTCATACATACTCTTCATGGCCTTCAACAACTTCCCATCTACTTCATATATTCTTAATACTTTCCATATTCCTTGTCTATCCACCCTGTCATATGCTTTCTCCAAATGCAGGTCCAGGTGTTTGTGTAATGTTTTTTGGACGCAAGTGTTGTGCATGTGTAATGGGTGCAGTTCTTGCAGGAATTGCACTACAGAAGAGAGGTTTATGAGAGAGGAAGGGTGTAAGTTGGGGGGAGGGCAGCGAAATGGCAAGGAACGGGGCAACAAGCAGTTGACTTCATTGTGGCAACCCCTTATGGGGATTAAGGCGTCTGGCTATAGACAGAGTTCAAACGAGTCATACAGTATACTTTGTCATCATCAACACATGTTTTGTACAAGCATTTCTTGTGTTCTGATGTTCTTTTCAGTTCCCTGATTAATAACCTGAATATGGTCTGTTGTCAAATGGCCACTTTGAAACTCATGTCTGTTCTCTTGGTTGGTTTGCATCTACTGTAAGTTGCAAGAAAAGAAAAAGTTGAACAACATTGGTAATTACTCTGCATAGACACCTACAAACAATCAGCTGATCAATAATTTTCATTTTCGTTCCATGCCATTAAAACTGAGATGGTTTGGGCATGTGGACAGGATGGGGGATTAAACTGGGTGCAGATAGTGAGAAAATGTTAACACTGGGGGTAGGGTTGTGCAAGGCAGACTGAAAAGGACCTGGGACAAGGTCCAAGAGTGTGATCTCAGGGACAAGGAACTGAATGGGGAGGCTGCCAGAGATCAAGCAACATGGAGAGTTGCCATTAGGTTGCCAAGGCCAACGCATGCAAGCATGCTGGAGCCTTTATAAATGAAAATGAAACAAATGATTTTCATTACATTGTTACTTTCCCAATCAAATGTTATTATGCCTATGCCACTTACATAACCCTTTTGAAATGAGAGGCTAAATAAGTTACAAATATCATTAAAACACTCAGTCAGTGTTTTCTACCATGAGATAAATAAGGAGGTGTGTATACATCATGATTCTAGCAATCTCTGATGTTATGGCAGTCATTTGCTGGATCCTGTAGGTGAGACAGGACAACTTTGCCATAATGTATTCAGTTCAATAATTTATTGAGGCTTCCAATGACTTTAAAATATTTTGAGTGGACCCAATGTGGAATGGTTTTTCAGTTTCTTCTCATTGTAGGATCCTAACCCCCACCAAACTTCAGTTACAGCAGGTACAGAAAATTAAGTTGCAGGTGGGCAGACAATAATATTGTTCACATTTTTTAGTTAGCTTATGCTAGCAGCAGCAACAAACTGCAGAATACCAAGCTGCAGGTAGAGTTGGAAACTAGAAGCATCTGGTAATTTGGTTAGCCCCATTGCTCATGGTCAGTGAGCCTAGATGACCGTGAAGGAAAGATTTTTTTTTTTCTGTGACCACAGGCAATTGTATAATTTTTTTGCTTTTGTTACGACACGTTCCCTGGGACCTGAGGCCATGCCTAGCTTGGTGACTACAAAGGGGGATAAAGATGCTGTGTGTGCATTATTTATCAAACCATCCATTGAAAGCAATGTTGGAGCAGACTTGCATAGGGTCACAAAGTATGTACAGGATTGTCAAGCCTCGCTGAAAGTTCAGAGAAGACACTGTACCAGCATTCCTTCCCAGGCCTTGCAGGTCAAAATTAGTGTCTCCTAGGACACACTCAAAATGTTATTTCCTGTCTAAGGCCAAACCCTCATTAACAGCTAGAGTTTTGAAGCAAAATAACCCACATATCATGGACATATCATAGTTTTTTTTTTTTTTTAATGCAAGGAAGAAGGAACAAAAGGCCATGGGCCCGCATACTCTTCCCTCCAAGAAAAAACAAAAACAATATGAAAGAGAGCCAAATTCAAGATCTGTTCATTTCGAGATGCCTGGACACACTGCGTTTGAAAGACTGGAGATCATAGGAAGTAGGGAATACAGACAGAGGAAGACAGTTCCAGAGTTGACCAGTTGCATAAATGAAGGACTGGGAGTAATGGTTAACTCTTGCATTAGAGAGTTGGACAGAAAAAGGATGAGAGTTTGTTACTAGATGGGTGCTATGTGCCCGTCGTTGAGGTGGAGGGATGCAAGCGGACAGCTCAGAGGAACACTGACCGTTGAAGTAGTGATAGAAAAGTGATAAAAGATGCAACAGTGTGGTGAAGAGACAGAGGTTGGAGGGAATCAGTAAGAGGAGGAGAGCTAATGAGGCGAAAAGCTTTTGACTCAACCCTATTGAGAAGAGCTGCATGTGGGGAGCCTCCCCACACATGAGAGTTGGACTCTACTCAGGGGCGAATAAAACCCGTGTACAAAGTCAACAACTGTGCAGGGGTAAAGAAAGTTTGGAGACGGCTTAGCACACCTAATCTCTGAAGAAGATTTCACAAGAGATGTAATATGTTCTTTCCAAGATAAATCCTGAGTGAATGAAACCCCAAGCATGTTCAAAGATGATGCAGGACTAAGCTGGACATTATGAAACATTAGTGAGTACTCCTATGGGAGATTTTGTCAGGTTGATAGGTGTAAGAACTAAGTCTTTGATGCATTAAAAACAACAAGATTATTTTTACCGCAATCAGTGATACGACCCAAGTCAGACATTAGGTGTCCCATAGCCTTATCCCTTGTTTGTTGAAGTAACTGCTGAGATGGACATTGCGGGAACCGAATGGAAAGGCGAAGGGTGGAATCATCAGTGTATGAGTGGATAGGGTTAGACGTACAGCTTAGAATGTCATTGATGAATAAAAAGAAGAGAGCTGGTGATAGAACAGAGCCCTGAGGAACACCACTGTCGATAGATCTAGGAGAAGAACAATGGCTGTCTACAACAGCGGCTACAGAACGACCAGAAAGGAAGCTAGAGATGAAGGCACAGATAGAAGGATAGAAACCGTAAGAAGGCAGTTTGGAAATTAAAGATTTATGCCAGACTTGATCGAAAGCCTTTTAGCTGTCAAGCGCAATGGCAGAGCTTTTGCCAAAGTCCCGAAAGTAGGATGACCAGGAGTCTGGAAGGTAGGTGAGAAGATCGCCGTCCCTGACGGTACTCATACTGACGATCAGAAAGACGGTTGTGACAGGAAAGATGCTTTAAGATTTTTCTGTTAAGAATTGACTAGAAAACTTTTGAGACACAGGATGTTAAACAATTGGACGATAGAGGATTGGGAATAGTCACCCTTCTTTGGGACCGGCTGAATGAGAGCAAACTTCCAGCAAGGACAGGTACAAGTTGATAGACAAAGGCAAAAGAGTTTACCTAGGCAGAGTGTAAGCACAGAAGCTCAGTTATTGAGGACAACAGGAGGGACTCCATCAGGCCCATATACCTTGTTAGTATTGAGGCCAGTGATGGCAGAAAATACATCAGTTGAAGAAATTTTAATGTCAGCCATGAGGAAGTCAGAGGGGGGTAAGTGATGGAGTAACAGCACTGGAATCGTCTAAGGTGGAATTGGAGGAGAAAGTCTGAGCAAAGAGATCTGCTTTATCAGTACACGAAATAGCTACAGAGCCATCAGAGTAGAAAAGAGGAGGGAAGGATGATGAGGTAAAGTTGTTAGAAAGGTTTCTGGCAAGGTGCCAGAAGGAGCGAGAAGAATTCGAGTTGGAGAGGTGAGAGCATTTAGCATGAATGAAATTATTATTAGCAGAGTGAAGAACAAACTTAGCACGATTCCGGGCAGAAACATAAAACAGATGTGATTCAGGGGTGGGTTGACCTTTTATAGGCCCTCTCCTTGTTGCGGACAGCATTAGAACAAGCGTGATTAAACCAAGGCTTTCTTGCATTAGTCAAAGGATGTGAGAAAGGAATGTATGCTTCCATGCCCGAGAGAATAACCTCCGTAATGTGCAAGGCACACTCAGATGGCTCCTGGCCATGGAAGCAATAATCATTCCAAGGAAAATCAAAGTAGTACTGCCTGAGAGCCTCCCAATCTGCAGCTCCAAAGTGCCACAGACTGTGTTTCTTTGGAGGGTCCACAGGCCGTATCGGAGTGAAAGGACAGGGTGAGATAATAAGGTTATGATCGGAGGAGCCCAATGGAGAGAAAAGATTAACAGTGTAAGCAGAAGGATTAGTTGTTAGGAAGAGGTCAAGTATGTTTGAACTCTCTCCAAGGCGGTCAGGGATATGGGTAGGGTGCTGTACAAGCTGTTCTAGGTCATTAACCCGCCGAGTCCCACAGACGTATGATGCACGTTGCTACTTTTTTCCACGGACAGACCCCCCCGACATGCATCGTACGTCATTCAATTGCAAGGCCCATTGTGTGCACATTTTTCAGCAATTGCGGGTGATTTTTGGTAGGCATATGTGGGAGACCTTCCTCTACCTGCTATCAAGTGGGGATACTGCCGTGCCCCACCTAACCTCCCCCTCCCCTCCACACTGGGCAATTCACCTGTTAGCAGTAACCTGCCCAGTAAAGGTATGTTGCCCCACGGTCTCTCCAATGACAAAATTCATGGTGAAAGTGATTCCTGAGGTGGAGGACAAATAAATAAAGAAGCTGGAGGTAGAAACAAACAGAAGTAATGATGTGGTAATGTAGTAATGTGCCATATACTGGGGTTTTGGGTGAGTCAACAGTGCTTTTATCGCCTATATTATTGTGTGAAAACCAATATAGACTTGTACTACACATAAATTCGTACCAAATAAATAAATAAATATGTAATTTAAAGTGGCTTGAATTAATTAACCCTTCCATAGTTCGTTTTCTTCCAGGTACCCTGAAAATGAAAGAAAACATAAGGCTAAATGACACCTGTATCAACATTTTTTAACCTCAGGTGGGTGATTTCTCTACGAATCTTTGATGTTTCTCACCAAAAGCGGAGGTTTGAGCCAAAAAAATAAAAAGTTGAAAATCGGTCAAGATCTGGGGGTAGGCTGGGTAAAAAACCGGTCGGGACTGGGTGGGTTAAGGATAGAAAAGATGTAGGCTTGTTCACCAGGTGGATCAGTGATAGGAGAGGAGAGCCAAAGGTGGTGGTGAACATTGAAATCTTCTAGAATGGAGATTTCAGAGAAAGAAGAAATGGATAGAATGAGTTCCATCATAGAAGTAAGACAATCAAAGAATTTTTGATAGTAGAATTAGGAGATAAGTAAACAGCACAGATATATTTAGTCAAAGAATGACAGGAAAGCCGAAGCCAGAGAGTAGAGAATTCAGAAGAATCAAGTTCAGGAACATGAGGGCAAGACAGATCATTGCGTACATATACACAACAGCCACCTTTGGCTTTGAAATGAGTATAGAGAATGTAGGAGGATACAGAAAAGGGTTTGCTGTCAGTTGCCTCAGACAGCTGAGTCTCAGTGAGGAAGAGAAGGTGAGATTTAGAGAAGGAGAGGTGGTGCTCAACAGAGTGAAAGTTAGAGGAAAGGTTGTGAATGTTGCAGAAATGAAGAAGGAGAGAGTCAGACAGTGGTTCCAGGCAGCTTCTAGTGTTGTTACCGGGAGAGGGGTGGATGATGAGCTTGTGTATGTAAAAGACCTTTTTTGCCCCCCCAAAATATGGAAGATGTATAAAGCTGTGTGATAAATATGCAGTTAGGGGCCTTGACATCTGGAGGAGGGTAGTATGGTTGGATAAGCTGATGGCAGTGGATGGAAGTGCATTTACTCCCCCTTCCCTGACTTGGACCTGTACATGCTTCAGTACTGCACAGTCAGGACTGTTAAGCAACCTGCCTTGTTCAACTTTTGGGCATCTTTCTTTTGTTATTGCATAAGGGACTTAGTAATATTCCTTAAGAATCTCATAATGACCCAGAACAGCAACTATGAACTCCTAAATGACTACCTACCAAGTTCTTTTGGAAATCTGGTGCACGACTCTTTAGGAAGGATGGTGCTCCCTGCCACACCAACAAAAGTGTCATTCAGTGACTGAAAGATTGTGAGATTCTTTGCATCAGTGACTGGCCATGGTAAAGCCTAGACTTTGCTCCCTTGGAAAATCTGTGGTGTAATGAAGCAACACCTCCATGACAGACACCCTGTCTATTCCCCAGTTGGAGGACATAATTAAAGATGTGTGGGTCAGTTTGGAAGCTAGTCTTCTGCCTCTGATACAAGGAGAAATGTCTCGAGTACTAGTGCGTTAGGTACCGGTAAGGACTCTTTACCACACTAATTTCATGGTGGGTGGTGACGATCATCATCCACTCACTTGATGAATTGCTGCCTACTTCTTCCTTCACCTTTATCATCCTTTTTCTGTGTCTGCCCTCCTCTCATCTTACTTCTTACATTCTTCCTATCACTTTTATTACTCTCTTTTCCACTCCAAGGAGCTTTACACTGAGTGACAGGCCTAATGGTTTCCCGTAACCCAGGAAACCATTTACAATGCTGAGTGGTAACCATAAAACCAAACAATGGAATGACGTGGAGCCTACTATGGCGCTCCTGTTTATTTAGTGAAAAGGCAGTTGCAGTGTCCATCCAGAATTAAACCTCCACACTCCCGTGTCTTGCTGTGGCGGATGTTGGTTCACTGCATGGGAAAGCCCTGTGGGGGTGATTGCTTGTCTGCAGCTGATGGGTCTACTTAGCCAGACAGATCTGGGTTATACAACAACAACAATAACACTTTATAATATTATCATTTTTTTTTTATTAGCCTGCATCTTAATATTCCATGCCTACTGTACTCCACCAACTTCTGAATACTGTTACTAATACAGTATAGCTGCTTCAATTAAATATGAAAAGTGCAGAGAGTGGAGTTTACGTATAGCACATTTTTCATAATTACTGCTGGATTACGATCAAGATGTAAAACTTAACACTGGTTCATTCAATGTCGACAGTACGAGTAACAAGTTGTCAACAGAAGTCCTGCACAACATGGGAATGTTCTCACCAGCCCTTACACAATGCCTACTACTGTATACTGTATGACAAATTTTTATGGACAGACAAGAACAACTGATAAATCACTAATACAAGGAACATCATTATACTTATTGTTAATGATATTACCTTCATCCTTCTTTCCCTCAATCCTCTTCTGTCTTTCTTTCCTTCATTCTTTCCTTGTCCTTCTGCCTATGGGTGACTTTACACTCCCTCTTCTGTCTTTCTTGCCTTCATTCTTTCCTTGTCCTTCTGCTTGTGGGTGACTGTACACTGAGTGACAAGCCAAATGGTTTCCTGTACACCAGGAAACCATTTACTACGCTGGGTGATAACCATGTAACCAAATTTTGGCGGCTGGTGGTTTAGTGGGTAAGTACGGCGCTCCAATCGGATTGAGCCGGTGAAGGTTTATATCCAAGGGGTGGTTGGGGTTTATTGCTCACATAATGCCATTCAGGGATAAGTGAGGCTGGTCACTCTCATCTTAAACGTCAGGACCAACTTGCCTAGTCTCGGGCTCCTACTCTTCTCCGTGGGGTGATGTAGGATTGGATAATGAATGAATGAATGAATGAATGAATGAACAACATGTTATAGTCAAAGTCAGATAACTGCATCCACATCCACAAAATATTGATGTTTGACATTCAACGTATTTTCAAGTCTGAGATTTTTGTCACACACACACACACACACACACACACACACACACGAGAGAGAGAGAGAGAGAGATAAAGGGGATCTGCACACACACCTCATTTGAAGAAGCATATTGATACACTAGAGAGGGTTCAACGGATGGCAGCGGGGAAGATACCACGT
>JAGKTI010009961.1:0-29601 GCA_018397915.1 Birgus latro
GCAAACCAGGCAGTGACCCCCTGGATCCTAAGTACACTTCCAAGTTTGTTAAATACCCAGCCTCACTCATGGCTTGGGGCTGCTTTACATATTATGGTGTTGGTGAGTTGGTAATTCTACCTGCAAATGAAAAAGTGAACCAGAACAATTATTTGGAGCTCTTATGTGATGTTTTAAGTGACTCTTTTGATAAAACCAAGGCAAGAGTATTTATGCAAGATTCTGCCCCTGCACATGTTGCAAAGTCAGTGAAACAGTGGCTAACAGACTGTGAGGTTCCCTTTATTCGAGATTGGCCCAGAAACAGCCCAGATATCAATCCCATTGAGAATTTATGGGCGCACATGAAGCGGCACATCATCTTTGCCTAAACTTGAGGCTGCAGTCAAGCTGCTATGGAGCAGTTTTAGTCTGTCTGTTCTGCAAAACTACACCATCAGTCTCCCCAGACGCCTTAAGAAGATAATAAAGGTGAAGGGGAATGCCAGTAAATACTAAATTCAATGGTGAGTGTTAATTTATTTGTTTCTCCTTGCTAACCACAAGAATGTTTTCTTTTTTTAAGATGGCGTCAACACTTTCCGCGCCTACTGTATATGTATATATATATATATATATATATATATATACTGTATATACACCGTATATATAAATTTATATTTGGTATATAAATACAGTATATATACACACAGTATTTCCAATTGTCCCTCCTCTGCCAAAGTTCAATGAATATTTTTTTCTTCTATACTTTACCATGATACTTTTGCGTGAGTGGCAATGGAGTTTCTCTTTTCCCTTTAATGGACCTCCTTAGCTTCCTGATGGACAGGAAGTTGGTTGTTGCTGCTGTACAATGATGTTGAATTATCTCATTTTTTATCATTGAGTTTGGATGCATTGGCTGGGCATATTATGAATACTGAAATAAATTAGAGCATATTATATAACATTTCAGTCTCAGCATAACTATGTGGACTGAGTAGCCTCACCCTTGGCCCATACATTCTTGATAGAACAATACCAGATTTGATAATGGATGAATGAATTGAACTTTGAGTTATAAATGCAAGCCACACTTTCTTGTCCTCCACACTAGCCATTTGTATGAGATATATTTTGCTCAATACCAGTCATACCATACTTGAGCTATTAGTGTTTGTTATGATGCAGTAGTATAAGGTATGAGTATCAGTCTTTATTTTTTCATTCCAGATACAACACTACAGCCCCTGACAACAGGAGCTTAGACTCAGAGGAACTGTTGTATGTAGAGGTGAACAGTACCACAGGATTTTATGTGTGGAGGCCAGGTAAGGAATATTTGTAATTGTCATAGGAATGATTAAGTATAACTGCATGGTATATAATGTGTACTGAGTAATACAGTATTGCTGGTTTACTTGGTAAAGTTAATCCAGTTGGATGTTACCTATAAAGGATTTATGTTATTTTTCATATAATGGCTCTCATTAGTGAGTACTGGTTATTTTTTAATTAAATGTGTGGACTGAGTAGACTATCTTTGAAGCTCTGCACTGCTATTGGGCTAAAGATGTAATGTCATAAACTGTTACAGTACCAGGCTGCCTCAGTGTCTGGTAGACATTATTCACATCCATATACTGTACAGTATACATTTATAATATGGGTTCATGCATTATTACTAGACTGCCTCAGTGTCTGTATAGGCACTGTTATATCCTTAATATCGGTACTAATCACATCCATTTGTTCATTTATTTTTGAAGGTTCCATCATGCTTGCATGCTTCGGCCTTGGTCACCTAATGGCGGCTCTCCATGCTGCTCAGTCTCTGGCAGCTTTCCTATTTAGTCCCTTAACCCTGCAAAACTACGCCATCAGTCTCCCCAGACGCCTTAAGAAGATAGTAAAGGTGAAGGGTCTGCTTCTTGCAACCCTACCCCTAACATTAACATTCCTCACTTTCTGCACCCAGTTATCATCCCCCATCCTCTCCACATGCCCAGACCATCTCAGTCTACCTCTTCTCATCACAACACCAATACACTCCAGTCCCATCCTATCTTTCAACTCCTCCATTGTAAACCTAGCCCCCCCCCCCCCAGGCCTTGCAGTCAAGGACACACTGCACATCCACCTAATCATTGCCATTTCTATTTGTTTGAGCCTGTGAATATCCTTTTCCTTTACTGTCCAGGTCCCACTACCATAGAGCATTACACTCTTAACATGATGCATACAAAGATCCCTTAGCACGGAGGGAGAGCCCTCTCAATGTCCGGAGAGGCAGCAGCTCCCTCAGCTTCTTCCAACCACTCCTAACTCTAGCCACAGAGCTAGCTCCTGTCCCACGTCCAGCGCATAACATGTTTCCCAGTAACAAAACGCTTCCACACACTAAAGAGACTCACCAACAAGTTCAATCCTTTCACGCCTGACAATCTCCCCATGCACTACCCGACACACTGCACACATGAAATCGGCAGTATCTCGCAGTCTACCTCTAATACCACTACATCTCTCATGCACCCACTTATCACAAAACTGCACAAGATGGAATTACTTCCCATGCCCTTGTGGCAAATCACACATGGCCACTCTCCCTTTAGTACCACCTCCAGCCCAAGATACCATCACTTTTGTTTTATCTGCATTTACTCTTAAGCCCTTGTGTCTCATACCATCTCACCATTTCATAAGTCTTTCCTCCACCTCCCTTTCGTTCTCTTTAACCAACACCAAATCATCAACATGCATCATCTTCCACGAGAGTCCATTTCTGAAGTCATGTGAGGGTTTCAGCTACCATGATAAACAACAAGGGACCCAAGACTGACCCCTGATGCACACCAGTATGCATGGAAAACTCATCACTCAAATCTCCATTCACCTGTACCTGGGTGTGAGCACCCACATACAGTAAAAGTCCTCTCATTCGGCATCTTCGGGACCAAGCAGGTGCCGAAAGAGCAGAAACAGCTGGATGACCGGGAAAACCTGCCACAAAGTTTCTAGCAATCATGGTCGGTCACCCAAATGCAATAACAGGGTCTAGCAAGTGTTTTGGTCAACCCCAAGCACTAAATATTTAATAAGCAACTTTCATTCAGTATATTTAATGATACACTACACATGAACTTACCTTTATGTATATATGTACACTGTAAAATGGCACAACATACTGTCCATACTTTCGAAAGGTCCTGCTAACAAAGCCAGACATTCATGAGTCATGATGGCCGACGGCTCATGTCGGCCTTCCAGTACTGGATCCATGAAATCCTCAAAAGTAGCAAGGGCATTGCACAGACCAAATGGCATCACTTTGAACTGCCATAAACCCCGCCTACACAAACAGGCTGTTTTCTCTTTGTCCTTCTCTGCAACCTTGGCCTAATGATCTCTGCTTTCATGTCGAAGGTGGAGAACCATTTGGCACCTGACAGAGCATCCAGTGTGTCATCCGTTCTTGGCAACGGGTACATGTCCTTCGCTGTCACCTCACCAGGGCTCGATAATCCATACAACACCCTACTGAGCCATCCTTCATCCTTACCAAAGCAACTGCTGATGCCCAAGGACTGCTGGACTTTTCTGTCACTCCCGGACTTTGAAGATTCTCCATCACCTTCTCCATTTCTTGCCGCTGATGGCACCATCCTCCGAACTGGTTGTTTAATCAAGCGGTGATCCCCAGTGTTGATACAGTGCTCCACCAGATCTGTGCATCCCAGGTCTAGGTCTCCGGTGGAAAAGAGATCAGTTAACTTCACTAGCAGTTGCTTTAACTGCCGTGCTTGTGAGTCATCCAGGCACTGGCAACTCTTTGAAAAATGGTCTTGTAAGTGGGCTGCCAGATTCCCGTCTTCTCTGACTACACACCTTTTACAGGCTGATGCCACTCAGGATCCACTGCCTGGCACAGTCCCATAATTTCTCCCTCATTGATCTGTGTCTCAAGGAAGAAATTGGCCACCACGACTGGCATTTCATCTGCACCTGATTCCACCAAAATCCTCCCCACCATCACTCCAACCTTCATCTTGCACTGTCGATCAGGCTCCATTACCCCTAGACAGCCGTCAAATGAGCCACACACACCTTACACTGGAACAGTAGTTATGATCTTGGGGGTATCACTATAGTGCGGGGCACCCTCGCCTCACCACCAGAACTGATACATCTCACTGCTGTGACAAGAACTGACTTTCCTCAAACCTTGAGCCTCCTGGAACAGAAGTCCAGCTTATATCCCATGGACATCAGATAATCCAGACCAAGAAGGCATGGATCTTCCTTCTTGGCCATGTAGACTGGAAATGTGGCCTCTCGCCCTGCCACTTCAGTTCAGAGTTTCAAGGGTCCTGGGTCCCCTTAGTTCTGCACAGTGCCCAGTTATGCCACTGTATTGTTTTGATGACTCGGGCAGATACAGATGATGTAACACATCAGGCCTCATGAAAGTCTGCTCTGAGACTGGATCAGTCACCAGGGAACACATCTTGCTGTCAATTCTTCCATCTATTCGCACACTGTCAATCGCAGTCCTCTTGCATTTTCTCAATGGTGGGGTTTCTTGGGAAAAACCAGCTGGTTGTTGCCCCTTAACACCAGCCCTTACTAGTTTTATGCTTCTTTCTTGTCTTCTGCAGCCCTGTTCTTATCCTCCTTCTTTGAACAATCAGAAATGAAGTGTCCCACCCCACCACATGTCCAACACCCTTTTGTTGCAATCATAGATTGCCTTGCACTGTTCTGTTCTTGCTCCTTCTTCCAGTTGCAACAATCCTCCTCCTTGTGTCCTGGCTTCCCACAGAACCAACAGCTTCCTCCGATCTTCTGTTCCCTTTTCCACTTGTAGCAGCCCTCTTTCCTGTATCCTGGCTTTTCACAGTACCAGCAACTTCCATAAAATTTCTCTGCTTCATATACCTGCCCCTTTCTTGCCCTGAATCCTGCACTACATCCTGCAAGCAAACTGGATGGACAAGACCTGACATAGGACTCAAATTCCAGAGCCTTGTCTAAAGCTTCTTGATTGTTCCTGCTTCATTTGCACTTTCAACTCTGCACTATCAAGAGCATCAATGAACTGGTTCCTCTGAAGAATAGCCAACATGTTAGGTGCTGTTCCAGGGTAAGCCTTGTGTGCCATACTCTCAAGGTCAGGAGCAAGCTGCTGAAGGGATTCTCCTCGAGCCTGTACACGGGTCTGAAATCTTGCTCTGTATACCTCAGTTTGGTACATGGTCTCGTATCTACACTCCAGCACCTCTACTAGGAACTCGTGACTGTTCCTCTGCTCCTTTGACATCTGGCCAAGAACCTCCATTACGACATCCTTGAGCTAGTAGCGAGCTGCACTGCCCTCTGCCTATCATCTCAACCATTCTGATCAGCAAGTAACTCAAACTGTGCACAGTAAGCGTCCCAACATACTTTGCCATCAATTTCCTGAGGTTTCTTTTTAATTGGACCCTATTATAGCCATGCGGTTCACTGGCTTGGGACCTAAAAATTGGGGCATCATAATTAAGTCCAGGACTACTACTACATTCTGATTATTTAACCCTTTAATGCTACCTTTAGATGCCTGGGATTCATAAGGTTCACCATACACTGTTCATATTTTTTTTCATATGCTTCTTGTACACTAACCTGAGGCTCAGCAGCACAAGATTTCTCCACAGTCTCAGTTCTCTAATTATCTTAAACTGGTCATCCACATGCTATCTGCACTCCATCACAATTCCCTCACAAATTATCTTCAGCTGGTTGTCTACAAGCTGTTTGCACTCCATCACATTATTGCTTACCTCACACTTATGCTGCTGTAGCTCAGTGTTTACTTCCTCCTTCAACTGTTCCTGTTCTCCCTTCATATCCCCCATGAAAGCTTCTAGCTGTCCCCTGCATCCTCAGTTGTAACTCCTTCTATTGCTCCTGTAATGCCTCTTAGAGCCATTCATATCGCTCTTTCATCTATTTGCTGTGTGCTTCTAGTTGTTCACTTTGTGCTTGAAGTTGTCCTCTGAGTTCTTTCTGTCCTTTAGTTTGTACTTGTAGTTGTTCACTGAGTTCTTTTTTGAGCTCTTTCTCTCCTTCACTTTGTGCATGTAGTTGTTCACTGAATTCTTTCTGGCCTTCAGTTTGTGCTCATAGTTGTTCATTTTGTGCCTGCAGAAACTCATGATTGCAGCTGGAGATGCCTCCTCCTGCCTACCTTGGCTCCTTGTCTGTACACTTTCCAGCTCCATGTCGAAGATTTAATTCACTGCAGCACTTTTCAATCCTCACTCCTGACACCACAGTTACATCCACATCCCACACTGCCACAGGCTGTAACAGCAGTAGTTCAGTATAGGAACAATGTCACCCAGTACATTGTTCATCTTAGGGTCAGCATTTTGGTGTACAACAGCAGATCTTTACACAAGATCAAATGAGGTGTTATAACACAGGCTTCTTGGATTCACTGTCTTTATTTTACTATCTATCCATCGCCAGATGCCTCAATCCCACACGGGGTGGCCACAAACAAATCGGCTCCATGTCGCTCTGTCGCCCGCCATTTCACTACCCTGCTCCCAACTCACACCCCTCTCTCTCTCATGTACCTCTCCACTCCATCCCACTATCTCATCCTCGGCCTCCCCCTCTCTCTCGGCCCCTCCACCTCACTCACATACTCTCCCCTCGTCAGTCTTTCACTCTCCATCCTCTCCACATGCCCAAGCCACCTTAGCGTTTTTCTCCTAACGTTTCCTATCATGTCCACAACCACACCACAACGCTCCTTCACTTCCCCATTTGTTAGTCTGTCTCTCCATGTGACTCCACATGCTCCTCTCAAATAACTCATTTCCACTGCTTTCACTCTTGACTTCTGTTCTTCCAACAGGGTCCAAGCTTCACTTCCATATGTTAGAGTTGGTATCACAGTACATTACTGTCATGTAACAACTTTTTCACTTCCATGCTCACCTCCCTGTTTCTTATCACTGCTTTCAATGAACCAGCAACCTTCCTTCCCTGCTGCACCCTTTCAAGCACTTCACCCTCCAGACTTCCATCCTTACTCATCACACTACCCAAGTACTTAAATGCACTCACATTCTCCATATCCTCCCCATCCAATCTCACTGTACATTCACTGCCTTCACTTCTCTCGAAGACCATCACTTTACTCTTCCCTACATTCACCTTTAGATTCCGTTTCTTACACACTTTCCCAAACTCATCTACCAAGCCTTGCAGCTCCCCTTCATCCTCGCTCAACAACACAGTATCATCTGCAAACAGCAGTACAGGGAGTTTCCAAACACTCCCCTCTCTCACTAGGGCCGCTCCAACATCCACTGCCCGACCTTGTATCTCTTTTATAACCCAATCCATGTACAGATTGAACAACCATGGAGACATGACACATCCTTGTTTCAATCCAACCTTCAAATGGAAAGATTCATTCAGTTTGCCATCCACACGCACTGCAGCCGTAGCACCCTCATACATACTCTTCACTGCCTTCGACAATGTCCCATCCACTCCATATATTCTCAACACTTTCCACAATCCTTGTCTATCCACCCTGTCATATGCTTTCTCCAGATCCATGGAGGCTGCATACAACTTCTTTCCCTTCTCTAGAAACTTTTCCACTAAGGATCGAAGAATGAATATCTGGTCTACACAACCTCTTCCCTTCCTAAAACCTCCCTGTTCTTCTCGAACTAATTCCTTTGTTATTTCCCTAACTCTGTCAATAAGTATCCTACCATATACTTTTCCTGTTACACTGAGAAGGAAAATGCCCCTATGATTACCACACACCACTTTTTCCCCTTTTCCTTTGTACAGATGAATAATTATACCTGACTTCCAATCCTCCGGGACTCTACCCTCCTCTCTGGCCAATCTACCCACCTTCCACATCCATTCTATTACTATCTCTCCCCCATGCTTCAACATTTCACCACACACTCCATCAATTCCTGGGGCTTCCCCCATTTTAACTTTCTTCATTGCTTCCACCACTTCCATCCTACTGACTTCTTCCTCTCTTCTCGCAACCCTCCTCCCTGCCATTCGCCAGCCACTTATACTTGCATTACTTTCATTCTCTATGTTCAGCTGTTCATTAAAGTGTTCTCTCTATCTGTTTACTTTTTCTCCCTTCTCCACTAGTAATCTACCATTTTTATCTTTCACTAAGTACAGTAATTACACTGTCTGCTTCACAACTCCAGAGCTACGTTAACTTCACAAGTCCACAAATCAAACTAAACTGAAACTTCTCTACTCTCTCCCTTATCCTTTTATAACCCTCCTTGCTTCTCCAACATTCTAGGATGTGTTGGTACCTGTTTCTAGCAAAAACAGTTACCAAATTAGAGATATCCAAAATATTCCAGAGTTTCCTTACATTACTCTGTAGGATATGTTTATGTGAATCTACAGAATGTGGTGAATGTTTTTGGAGTATCAGATAGAGCCAGGATTACGGGGACTTGAGTGATGAGTGAATGGAAGCACGGCCCATTGGATTGGGCAGACTTGGGCTGTCTGGACACTGCTACTCCTCACCTTGCTCTAGGGTGGGAAAGGAGGTCCAGATGATGATGATGATGTAGCACTCTGAATTCTTAAGCATACAAACTGAAATTAAATTACATTATTTAACAGTCGCCTAAATAAATCATTATAGAGAAAATAAGAGAATGAGAATGAATGCATAACTTTACAAAGTACCTGCACACACAGCAGCAGGTTATCTGGCAACTCTAACTCGTAACGGAAAAATGCGAGAATCGTCGGAAATTCTTCAGCACTACATGACAAGCAATCCAGCTTCTTAACAATACATATAAGCAAACTCTCAATTATCCGGCATAATTCAACCAAGCCCTACACCGAATAATGTGAACTGCCGGATATTGCATAGTACAGTGAACCCTTCACAAGTCGAACTTTTAGAAGACGGAATCTTCGGTTAGATGAACTCAGGCCAAGACCATGTAGGTAAGTAGGCCGAAATGCGGAGGTAGGGGGACAAATGGCATCAGGCGGACACGTGGTGCCAGTCTGCTGCTTGCTTTTGGAGACTGTAGTTGCACCATTCTTACTGTCATCTAGTGCTGAGCAGTGCTCTCCTTTTGCCTTCTGCCTTGCCATGGAAGGTTCAAAGCTTAAAAGAAGTGATGCTGGCACCTCTAGTCGTAAAGGAATGAAGCTAAAAAAAAAAAAAAAAAGTGTGCATGTGACTTAGTGTTAAGTGATCATGATTAAAGTTCAGTACTATTATTACTGCAAGTGTTACATTGCAGTCTATTATAGTGATTACATTTAAGTTTATTTCTAAATGTAGAGTGAAATAAATACTGGGTACTGTTTAGAATTTACATTAAAGTGTGAACTCAGCCACCTCCACCACCTCCGTCTCCAAAACAAACTGCCGACGAATCTACTGCCTCTAACGAAATGCAAGTTATGTGCACTGAATTCTTTCTTTTTTGTCTTTATTTATTTATTTATACACTGTATATGCTCCTTTACTTTAGTGTTGAAAAGACAAGTATTAAGTATTGTTTTTGCAATTTTGGGGGTGAAAATCCATCTCCAACACACGCTGCTGACGGGTGTGTACTGCCTCTGTGAATGATGTTCTACCAATTAACCACTTCAGTACCGTGACGTCTATTTCTACTTTATTTACGCTTCCTCCAGCCGATTTTATGGCACTCAGAACTGGACTCACATAATGAAGGGGCTAACGAAGGCTGTACCAACCCCGTGCACTTCCACAGATCCAACCTACACTGACTAAAATCATCTGGTGGTGCAAGAACAAAATGAAAATACACCCAGCACTGAAGGGGTTAAAGGTATAGTAAATGCACTAAATTGTTTTTTGTCATAACTTATTTATTTATAGGCTAAATGCTCCTTTAATTTAGTGTTGAAAGGACAAGTAATAGGTATTGTCTTGGCAATTTTGGGGGGTGAAAATTCGGTAATTCGAACTAGGATAGAGCCCCATATAGTTCGACTTGTGGAGGGTTTACTGTACCTCCATCGGCTTAATGTTCGGCATTGAGCCAGATATTGTGTTAATGTCTCAGCCCTTGATTCTAAAAACTTTCTTATGAATAAAAGATGAAAATTAGGCATAAAATACTGTACAATAAAGTAATGATACAGTGCAGTAATACAATACAGCGCCAGTTGGCTATCGTTTACAAGCTGGTTGAGATGCCTCAGTGCTGGATAATGCGTAGAACTGCCTGTATCCCATTTCTGCACTGGATGTTGCATAATTTTGCTGAATATTGCTTTAATAGAGCTGAACCAGTAGTGCTGGATATCATTGGGTTGGATATTGCGACGACGGATAATTGACAGTTTACTGTGCTGTATATTAAATCATGTCTGGCACATATCATATTGCACTGTTGATTTTACTGGAGATATTTTTCTCACATACAGGTGCCAGTGGAGACTGCAGTTTATCTGAGCTGGAAAGAGTGGTATTTGGGGTTGATGTGATGTCGTCATGTCTCTATCACTGGATGAACACTGAGGATTGTCACCAGCTAAGGTGTAGCATTTCTTTCCCAATAGTACATCACTCAGCCATCCAGAAACAGCTCCTTTACTGCTTTCTCTGCAAGCATTTATGTCCTTGCATCTCTTGTTACAGTTATCCCCTAGTTAAGATAGTTCCATAATCCAATATTGGGCAGAAGTCTCACTTAGCTGAATAGATTTACAGTATGTGGCTGTAGCCACTTGGCTATAAAGAATTAAAATTTGTGGGGGTAATTCCACTGCTGCTTCGATACTTCTATAATTGTGTACTGTATATGGTTACAACCCTAATTTGAGTTAAGTTTACAGGATATCCAGTTCTTTTTTATTACCAGAATTTGATATTATTAAAAGGAAAACATTTTTTTTTTCACAAAAATTGATTATTTGCAGTTATCTAATGACCTGAAATTAGTGGTGGTAAGGGTGTAGCCATGCAGAGCTCCCCCCCCCCCCACCATATCTTGGGAAGCACTTAACAACTAGAGAGAACAGGAAACATAAATCAAAATGCATATTTTAGTGGGTGAAGTGCTAGAAAGGGTACAGTAGGGAAGAAAGGTTGCTGGTTGTTTGAAAGCAATGGTAAGGAACAAGGAAGTGAGTATGAAAGTAAAAAAGTCACTGCATAACAATATTGTGATACCAACTCTAGCATATAGAAATGAAGCTTGGACCTTGTTGAAAGGACAAAAGCCAAGAGTGAGAATGGTGGAAATGAGTTGAGAGGAGCATTTGGAGTTACATGGAGAGACAGGTTGACAAATGGGGGCTTGAAGGGGCGCTGTGGTGTGGATATGGATGTGATAGAAAACATTAGGAGAAATATATTGAGGTGGTTTGGACACGTGGAGAGGATGGAAAGTGAGAGACCAACAAGGAGAATGTATGCAAGTAAGGTGGAGGGGGGGAGAGGGAGGGGGAGGCCAAGGATGAAATGGAGGGATGGAGTGGATAGGTCTATGAGAGAGGGGGGGGTGTGAGCAGGGAGCAAGGCTGTGAAGTGGCATTGGGCAGGGTGACATGGAGGTGATTTTTTTGTGGCTACCCCTTATGGGATTGAGGTGTCTGGCAATAGATAGATAGATATTTTTTGTAAAATTCTTTATTGATTGTAGTGGTTAATGTCTTGTTACTGATTTTGTGAGTGATGTTGTGAATGCTTGTATGTGTTGTTCTGTAAGGTAAATCTAAAAATGCAAGTGTCGTAATGTGCATATCCCTTTTGTACATGAAGCTATTTTATTTTATTTTATTTTTTATTTTTTGATAAGGGCTAAGGCATTGCCCCTGGGTAGAGAGGACTTAGGTTTGGAGCGTGTAGCACTTTATGAGCGGATGCACTTCCTGATGTTTACCAGTGACCCACGAGTGAACTTGAACCTCCAACCACTCATCCAGAGCAGAGCGCTTTAACCCACTGAGCCACGGCTGCTACATCTCCTTATCCTTGTTTATTATGATGCCTGTTATATAAACATTTATAAAAATATTGACCAATCATCTTGCCTCCCTCCCACACACATCTTAGATACATAGGGTCTCTATACCCTAGCCAACCCTTCCAGCAAGAAAGGCTAAGCAAGGGGGGGCCTCAGAACATTACTGGTATCTTGCAAGTATCCCCCAGAACATTACTGGTGTCTTGCAAGTATCCCCCAGAACATTATTGGTATCTTGCAAGTATCCCCCAGAACATTATTGGTAACTTGCAAGTGTCCCCCAAAACATTATTGGTAACTTGCAAGTATCCCCTATAACATGACTGGTATCTTTCAAGTATCCCCCAGAACATTACTGGTATCTTGCATGTATCTCCAAGAACATTATTGGTATCTTGCAAGTATCCCCCAGAACATGATTGGTATTTTGAGAACATGACTGGTATCTTATCCCCCAGAACATTGCTGGTATCTTGCAAGTATCCCCCAGAACGTGGGTGGTATCTTGCAGGTATCCCCCAGAACCTAGAACTGCCTCAGCCTGACGCCAAACCTGATGTTGACTTGATACTGCATAACCCATCTTCTTCTAGTTTGTCTGTTACTGCATATCTACATAAAGGTGGATAGTTTGCATCCAAAATTTCATCCAAAACCTTCGGATTAACTTTTACAGCACACCGATAATAGTTTGTGGTCTGTAAATCCTGGGAGGTCAACTTACTATATAATGTATCTATAATGATTCAGCTACAGGGTGTTCTAAGTGTTCAGTAAGAGTCCTATAATAGTCTCAGAGTGATGTTGAAGGGAAGCTAACACACATCTGAATCCTGTAACTTCCCATCAACAATGCATAATCAGAGAGATTTTGTAACTGTGACTGTTTGGGGCTTTTTTTTTTTTTCCCAGACCAGATATGTAATTTATTTAGCTGCCACTTATGAATACTGTACAGTATTCCACCCCATCCAATGCATTATCACGTTTTTCATCTTTCATTCTTCATTATACATAGCCACTGTTTTTTCACTTCCAGAGAGAAACTGAAGACTGCATTTAGTTCTCTAGTCCTGGGTGATGTTGTTTCCAAACTTGGATGGCCAAATGTTACCGTTGAGAACGACTTCATTCCCCTTATTATGTAGGTAAAGAATAATCTTTATCTACTGTACACATTACTACAGTATTATCTAGTTATGTTGATATTTAGTGTACAATACTATAATGCACAATGGTAAAGGATCATGATTACTGGAAATAACATTTAGTACTGTAGAAATGGAAGATACTGACTTTAATAACATTTTTTAGGTATGATGGAGGGACAGACAACAGGAATGACAGTGAAACAGTGAGCATAGATGGTATGGAGTCAGTGACCAATGATCCCAGTACAGTGAGTGATGATGAAACAGTGATTAACAGTGATGATGATATTGATGGTGATGTAGTGAGTAGTGAGAGGAAATGCTTGGTTCCTCATGCATTGGAGTACCAAGTCATGTACCAGAACATTGCACAAGCATCATTCACACCTGCACACCAGCTGGTTGGAGTTCTGGCAAGGTTAGTATAGTTTTTATCCACAGCCATGCATGTGTGACATTGGGTTATTCATCATCATTGTTATTGTCATCATTGATTACTGTCATCATCATCATCATCATCATTGTTATAATCATCATCATCCATGTTAGCAAACTTCCCACTGTTATATAAGAGTATACAGTAGATGCTTGATTTAACGAACTGATTCAGCCAACACCCATTCCTCTATCTCGAATTTCCAACTAAATCGAGTTTCATAACCAAGGGAAAAACTTTCCAGTATTTCAAGCTATTTTCTGTTAAATGCTTGAAAACAACCTAAACCTAGCAAACTATGCTAACTCAATGCTACACACAGCAGTCTGAACCCATAATTAATACCCCCAGAAGTGCATTGTTGTGTACGGAATTTCCTTAATGGAATTATGCTCACTTTAACAGAAATTTTCCATTAACCTCCACGTGCAGGGGTTTTCCGATGTCTCCCAGACCTCCTTGTGGGGGATTTCCGTGATTTTGGAAAAAATGCCCTTATTTCAAACCCTAGTATCTGCCAAACTATAATAGCTAGAGAAAAAATTAAAGATATGTAAGACATACCAATCCCCAGGTCTCCAGGTGGTCCCGTCGATAAGTAAGGATAAGTTAAAGATGACTGGTTTTCCGAGTTTTGGCAGGCTGTTTCCGAATGTGCGCCGCTGGCAGTGGCCTTGGACTCGCTGGTTAGTGTTGGCAGCATTGACCAGAGTGGTGATTGGAACGTTGCCCAGGCTTCCTTTGAGGAAAACTGGAATTTTCCATTCAATCTTCGCCTTTTCCTTACTCAACATCGTAAGGATGAGTCATCACTCTGCTCATGTGGCTCCCCATAGGGTTCTCCGCCTGTTCTATAGTGCCACTATGCCCCGTAGGTGTGTGGGAAAAGAATAGCACTTTGATTTTCTGTACTTACTTCTTGTGGAAAATATAATAATTTCCTTTACTATCTATCTATCTATTGCCAGACGCCTTAATCCCATACGGAGTGGCCACAGACAAATTGCCTCCTTGTCGCTCTGTCCACTGCCATTTCACTGCCCTGCTCCCAGCTCACACCCCCCTCTCTCATATACCTTTCCACAACATCCCTCCATCTCATCCTCAGCCTCCCCCTCCCTTTCCCCCCCTCCACCTCACTCACATACACTCTCCTCTACTACGGCACATATATTTGCACTTGACATCACGATTACAGGTAATTGTACTTTGAGAAATAAATGCTCTGGCTGTTTCATGCAGTATGGTTGAGTTTGAGGTAATTACTTTTACTAAAATTGTGACTAACTTATACTAATCAAGGGCGTCGTGAAAATATTACTAATGTTTTACACAACTTACGTTTTTTGTACTTGACATTACAAATACACATATTCTCACATATTCACCATTATTTTCTGAGTAATGAGGGAAAAAATTTAGTTATAGCCAACCAGGTTATTTTCTTTCTTGCCCGTGCACTCCTGGTTTTCTTTTGTGTAGCAGGTAGGGTTACACAAGGTATTTCCAATCATTGTTTCACAAATAACCATAAACAGTAACACATATTGCATTGCACTTGTAAAACTTATTATAAAACTTATTTCATAACACTTATAATATCTTGCATTTCACTTACAAAAAAAAAAAAAAATTGTGCATACCTGATTACTATTTACAATTCCCTACACACCTGCTTAGTCACTGAGCCCTTTCCCCGGCGGTAAGGGCAGAACTTTCACAGGGGTCGATAATGCAGTCAGCCCTGTGCGTGGGGGAGCAGAATCGGATGAGGAGGATAAGGAAGACATCACTCTACACCCTACCAGTGCCGTGTACAGACTGAGCCACACTTCAGTGAGGTACCTTGGGTATCTACCTACCCTGTGGTTGTCGTAGAAAATGATCGTGGGTTCAGAGGGTGGCAGGAAGACGCTTATGGCTGTACACATCAACCAGCATTGCTCCGCACACAAAATCATGACGATTATACATGTCAGCTAGTGCGTAGGGGCTAAATAGGGCAAAAATACCGGAAAAAATAATTCCATTATCTCGGGCTTCCAGTAAATCAGTGTTTGTTAAATACAGCATCTACTGTATATGTATGACCTAGAAATTTGGACAAAGAAATCGGTAAAAAAAAAAAAAAAAAAGTCAGTAGAGTACTGAAGGGCACTGTAAATCCCTCCACACATCATTTGTCATTGCCTATGAAATCCTTGTTTTCTCGCTCTGTTTGATTTGCCACCTCCGGTACAGTACCACGTTCTTTCTTTCAGCATTGCTATCCAGTAAATGTCTCTGAGACTTAAACAACTGTGTAAGTTGTCCAAAAAGATCAGTATACTTCTTGTGTAGCTGGTAACATCCCCTCAAATCTAAGGAGCCTATGAATTATGTACTGTTGCAGCAAGTTTGGTAGTTACAATAAGATTTGAATGTAGCACTGAATTCATCAATATCCTGTTGCTCTCATTTGTATGTTTTCTGCAGACTTTTTATATGAATAAGCATAAAGTGATGAGCTTGAATAACAAAGTTTCCTCCTTTAAAAAAAAATAATAATAATAATCTTTGCAGACTGCTCTACAGAGACATCCAACTTTCATCCAGTGCAAGTGAAGGTTGGATAGCCTTGACCACCAGTGCTGTCTTCTTGAAAAAGCCAGAACAGTCTGGATTGACAAGGTAATTACCCAATATTTTTGCCATTGTTTTATATATACAGTAAAACCTTGATAAAACGAACTTTAGTAGATCGGAATTTGCTTTTATCGGAGTCGAGGAGCTGCCGGACTAAATTCTTATATATCGAAAAAAGTCTGAAAAAGCCAGAAGCAGTCCGGACTGCTTGACCACGTCAGCTATGTCCACCACAATAAGGTAAATAAAAGACATCAGTGTACAGTGCAGTAATACTATTATATATATTATACCATTTGATTATTGTAGCAAATGTATAATACAGTTCAGTATTGCAATGGTAGTGAAAATTGTTTAAAAACTGTTGGTGTGATCTGGACTAATGTCTGATATATTGGAAAAAAGTCTGGGTTAGCAGGGGGAAGTCCGGATGTCGCTTTTTTTGGAATGGCTTGGGCCTCAATCATTCTGATATAGTGAGGATGTACTGTATGTATGTATGAAGGGTTTGGTAATAAAAGTTTGGTGGATGGTACTGACTGTTGGATGAGTAAATAATAATTAGGCTAATGGATGGGGATCCTGTCCACCTTCTTAGATGCCAGCACCCACCAGAAACCATTACAGTACTGTACTGGATATTCTGGTGTTCCATTATGTTGCTGTATAGGAGGATGTGTCTCCAGCATCTAGCACATTTGAAGATTTATCACAGTGTAGGCAGTGTTTATACTGTATGAAGTTTTGCTTTAAATTTGACAAGATGGCAGTAGAAACCCAAAATGCCTGTTGTGGTTCAGACACATGAAGCTGTGGGCAAGAAGAGTGTTCTTATTCCTTCATCAAGACCACTCATCCAACTACACAACAATCAGTGTAAATGGGGTACAATCTTCTCAACAAGTGTCCCTGTTTCCCTCCCACAAGAGAAAAATGGGTTTTTAACCCAGTAAAAACCTGTTTTTTACTACACTGTGGGGAAAATCCATCTAGTCATTCATTATCATCATTATTTTTTAAAGTTGAGAATGTGAAGGTGGATGGAGTAGTTGGTGAGTGGGGTGTGCCTGCAGAAGTGGATGAGAATGACAGACTGTAGTGGACATTTTTGTGGGGAGGGGGTTGGTGATAGCCAATCAGACCACCACTTGGTGGTGGTGAAAGTCAAGGTAGAAATGCAATGGATGAATAGGAGAGGACAGGAGGAAGTAGTCCATACTAGGAGAGTAGAAAGGTTGCAAGAGGATGGAAAAATGGCAGAATATAAGACAGAAGTGGAGGAGTGATTGGATAAATATGATTTAGAGCAGATGAGGGAGGTGGAAGGTGCGTGCAAAATATTCACATAAGAAATCTGTGCAGCATGTGAGGTGGTGTGTGGGGTGAAGAGAAGGCAAAAGGGGGTGCAAGGAACAGTATGGTGGAATGAAGAGGTGAGACAAGCATTGGCACAAAAGAAGAAAGCATATATTGAGTGGATAGGAAGCAGAGGCATGGAGGAAGTTGAGGGATGGAAGAGAGAGTTATATGTAGAGAGGTGAAAAGATTAGTTTGAGAGAGTAAGAAGAGAGTGGATAAGGAATTTGGAAGAAATTTAAGTGCAAAGTGGAGGGAATGTAAGAAAATGGTCTGGCAGGAGGTAAACAGTTAGACAGGGTGATAAAGAAGCTAGTAGGGGAGTGATAGATAAAAATGGCAGAGTGATAGTGGAGAAGGGAGAAAAAGTGAGCAGATGGAGAGAATTCTTTAAGGAACTGTTAAATATAGAGAACGAAAGTAATGAAGGTGAGGGCACTCACCGTCCACTCACTCAATGTAGTGCTGCTGTCGGGTGTCTGCCCTTCTCTCTCCTCCATCCTTCTTCCTTCAATCCTCTTCTCTCTTTCTTTCCTTCATTCTTTCCTTGTCCTTCTGCTTACGGGTGACTTTATACTCCCTCTTCTGTCTTTCTTGCCTTCATTCTTTCCTCATCCTTCTGCCTGTGGGTGACTCTACACTGAGTGACAAACCAAATGGTTTCCTGTACACCAGGAAACCATTTACTACGCTGGGTGGTAACCATATAACCAAATTTTGGTGCCTGGTGTTTTAGTGGGTAATTACGGCACTCCAGTCGGATTGAGCCGGTGAAGGTTTACATCCAAGGGATGGTTGGGGTTTATTGCTCACGTAATGCCATTCAGGGATGAGTGAGGCTGGTCACTCTCATCTTAAATGTCAGGACCAACTTGCCTAGCCCCGGGCTCTTACGCTCCTGTGTGGGGCAACAACATATTGTAGGAACTAGACAAACCACACTCACAGGGCCGCCTTCACAACATGAACTGCCAAGGCTACCGGATGCATACCACAGGAACCTTCTGATGACATCATCACTCGCGACTTAGCAGGTGTGTGCGTGCGCACACACACTAACACTCTCGTTCTCTCTTCTTAATTTGACAGAAGATTCCAAGGACGAAGCTGGATGGTCTGTTTGCGTCTGATACACACTATGTATCCAATACATAGACTTTTGTGTGAGTACCATCAACACCCTGATACACACTATGTATCCAATACATACACTTTTGTTTAATTACTATCAAGACCCAGTCTGTGGCCACATACAGATATGTGATGTCTCTTAAAGTATTATAAACTTTCTAGTCTCGGCTGACTGCTGCACGCAGCCGCTCGGTCGAGGCACCTTTCTTGGTGAGACAATCAGCCAGTTGTTGTGATGTATCCACCCAGGATACCTCATCAATCTCCCCCTGCTCCAACATGTCCCGCAACACAGCAATATCAATGCGCAATCTCCTGTCTTCTATGCTGCTACAGGAGTAAAGGGCATCCACCAGACTCTTGTTGTCGACGAAACACTTTATTTTGATCTTTCCACATCCAGAAACCTCACGCAATATGTTGGAGAGATATACAGCAGTTTCAGCACATTCAAGCAGCGCCAACGCCTCAGCAGATAAGGTAGATTTGACGACCCTCCTGATCTTCCTTGTCTGCCAGAATATAGGACATCTTGCCTCACTAGCATCTCGTAGGAAGATCACAAAACTTCCCTGAGATCCATTGCCTACAAGGTTGGCAAATGAGGCATCCGAAAAGCACTCTATATGACAGTCCTCGATCGGCCCCATTCTTGGAATGTATAGCTTCATGTTGTCAGTCTTCACCCTTGAGATCACCTTATTGAGTCTAAGCAAATTCGCTACGGTAGCTCGGTTGCTATTCACACTCAACTCACACACATCAAAGGCAATATCTGGCCGAGTGTATGTGGCAATCCAATTGAGTTGCCCAATTAATGCTCGGTACTCCATTTTCTCAGACTCGGACAGCTCCCCTGATTTTACTGCTGCACGATGTTTACTCAGCATGACTGGTTTCAAGGATGAAGCGTACTGGAATTGGTCGAGCGTTATGCTGCCATCGATGTTGGAGATGACATTGAGACCAACGTATTTGAAGGCTTTTGATTCTGAACTGCCGATGAGGAATATTTGACTCAACCGATTTATCACATACGAAACACCTCGATACCTTTCCGTCAGGCCCAAGTGGGTTCTGCCTCCTGCCGGTGGATGAGCGTTGGGGAATTCTAGCAGATACGGTTGAACATCGGCCACTACCCCGACGTCAATCACGTATTGCACCACCCTGCAACATTCTGCGTCCTCGTTGAGTACCTCTAGCATAAAGCGTTTTGTCACCTTCAACTTCATCACTTCAAAATACTGGTTCGTCTTTCACCTCCCGGGCGGACACCGATGCCTCGTTCTGCCTGCCAATTTCACCAGCAAAAATACGATTCAGGGCAGATTTCATATTTTCGTATGTCACCTCAGTTATCGCGGACATCACTAGTTGTCGTTCACTGTCTGAAAGTTTGCATGCAGCTAAGAGCATAAAAGCCATCACAGAATTTGGCAGTTCCATGTCCTGCTTGGTAAATTTAAAATAAACATGCTCAAATTCTGTCACGCACTCCCGAATGTTCATATCACTGGCTCTTCTGAAGTTGTATAGCTCATAAAACGCTGCAAACTGTCGACGTCCTTTGTCCATGAGAAATAAACCGTCTAATTTTTTCAGCAGGGTCTGAACACCATCCTTCTGCTTCAGAACATCTGTTTCAACCTGCGAAGACGCCACCCTCGCTCTTCCAGACAATGACAGGTGAATAGCTAAGGCTTGTTTTTCTGTTGCTAGGTCACTCGAACGTACGTTGTGCCGCAGAGCCCTAGCCAAGCGTTCGTCTGATTCGGTCTTTATAAACTCGTCTTGCTAAATGAAGAGCGTTCAAGTTGTCTCTCACAATTTTCGATGGTGATGAAAGTTCCAAGGCTGGAGGATCATTTGCGTACACATTAGGCAGACCAGGGTTTTGACCAAAAACAAGTTGGTTAGGAGAAAATCCTGAGTAGTTGGTGAGAGCATTTCTTGCCAATACTGCCCATGCCAAGGCCACATCCAATTCACACTGGCTATCAGCCATTATCTTCCTAACAATGCCACCAATGACTGCATTTTGATGCTCACAGACTCCGTTGCTCCAAGGATTCTCTGCAGACGTTGTCATGATCTTGATATTGATTGGATAATGGATGAAAAATGAATGAAAGTAATGAAACTGTAAGTGGCTGGGAGAAGGAAGGGGGTGAGAAGGAAGGAAGAGATCATTAGGATGGAAGTAGTGGAAGCAGTGAAGAGTGTCAAAATGAGGAAAGCCTCAGGAATTGATGGACTGCATAGTGCAGTGCTAAAGCATGAAGGAGAGATAGTAGCTGAATGGATATGGAAGATGTGCAGATTGGCCTGGGAGGAAGGTAGAGTCCTGGAGGATTGGACGTCAGGGATATTTATTTCCCTGTACAAAAGGAAAGGGAAAAAAGAAGTGTGTGGTAATCATAAGGGCATTTGTCTTCTTAGTGTAATAGGAAAAATATATGATATGATACTTATTGATGGAGTAAAGGAAATAACAGAGGAAGTAGTTGAAGAACAGGGAGGTTTTAGGAAGGGGAGAGGTTGTGTAGATCAGATGCTCATCCTTAGGTATTTAATGGAAAAGTTTCTTGAGAAGGGAAAGATGAAGTATGTGGCCTTCATGGCTTTGGAGAAAGCATATGACAGAGTGGATAGACAAGGAATGTGGAAAATATTAAGAATGTATGGAGTAAATGAGAAGCTGTTGAATGCTGTGAAGAGTATGTATGAGGATGCTAAGGCTGCAGTGCATGTAGATGGTGAACTGAGTGAATTTTTCCATCTGAATGTTGGATTGAAACAGGGATATGTCATGTCTACATGGCTGTTCAATCTGTATATGGATGGGGTTATAAAAGAGATACCAGTAGGGCAGTGGATGTTGGAGCAGCCCTAATGAGAGAGGACAGCATTTAGAAACTTCCTGTTCTGTTTTTTGCAGATGATACTGTATTGTTAAGTGAAGGCAAAGGGGAACTGCAAGGCATGGTGAATGAGCTTAGGAGAGTGTGTAAGAAATGGAATGTAAAGGTGAATGTAGGGAAGAGTAAAGCTATGGTCTTTGAGAGAAATGATGTCACTGAATGCATAGTGAGGTTGGATGATGAGGAGACGAAAAATGTGAATGCATTTAAGTACTTGCGTAGTGTGAGTAAGCATTGCAGTTGGAGGATGAAGTACTTGAAAGGGTACAACAGGGAAGAAAGGTTGTTGGTTCTTTAAAAGCAGTGATAAGGTATAGGGAAGTGAGCATGGAAGTAAAAAATTTGCTGCATGATAGTATTATGATACCAACTTTAACATATGGAAGTGAAACTTGGACCTTGTTGGAAGGACACAAGTCAAGAACGAGAGCAGTGGAAATGAGTTATTTGAAAGGAGCATGGAGAGACGGACTGACAAATGGGGAAGTGAAGGAGCACTGTAGTGTGGATGTGGATGGGATAGAAAGCATTAGGAGAAATACACTGAGGTGGTTTGGTTATGTGGAGAGTATGGAGAGTGAGAGACTAATAAGGAGTGTACATGGGTGAGGCAGAGGGGGTAAGAGGGAGCGGGAGGATGAGGTGGAGGGATGGAGTGGACAGGTATTTGAGAGAGGGTGTGTGTGAGCTGGGTGTGTGAGAGGGTGTGTGTGAGCTGGGAAGGCAGTGAAATGGCAGGGGACAGTGCGACATGGAGGCGATTTGTTTGTGGCCACCCCCTGTGGGACTACGGCATGTGGCAATAGATTGATAGACAGATTTTTTTCCACATCAGGAGCATTGGAGCACAGGGCTAGGCTACTTATTTCTGACATTTAAGGTGAAGGTGACCAGTCTCATCTACCCCTGAGTGGCATTATGTAAGCAAAAAGCCCCAGCCATCCCCCAGTTGTAAACTTTTACAGGCTTAGTCAAGGAAAAAATAAGTTTAAAATTTAACTGGACATAAAAGCAAATCCACAGTGTTGAAACACATACAAAGTTTTTTAAAACACACTCCCTGCAGATTTTAAGGGATGACCTTACTCACAACTAGTTGGAAGATATGTAACCGATGTTAAAAGGGAAGGTTGGGGGGGGGGGCTTTTTTCTTTTTTTTAGCACAGACTTTTCTCTGTAATAAGAGTAAAGTTGAAAGCTATTATTAAGAAATCTGACACATATCCTGTTAACAATTTCAGTGTTATGCTGAATATGTTGTCAGTTAACAGTACAGGAACTCTTCATAGTGAGGTACATACAGTGTGTGTATTCCAGAAATTTAAAACCTTTTTCATACAACTGTAAACTGAAGGAAATTTGCAGATCAGCTTCACAGATGCTGTAATTTTAGTAGGTAACTTTTCTGTAATTTACTCTGGATTATTGAAAAAAATATAATAAATAACTTGGATTCACTTTCATCCTTAGCCTTTATCATTCTTTTTCTGTGCCTGCCCTCCTCTCTTCCTATTTCTTCCATCTTTCCTGTCACTTCTTATTGCTTTTCTTTCCTTTACAGTTGGCTTTACATTGAGCGACAAGCCAAATGGTTTCCTGTAAGCCAAGAAACCATTTACAACGCTGGGTGGTAACCTTATAACCAAACCATACGTGCTCCCTACATGTCAACAGGTGGGTTGGTGGAGGATTAGTGCCCCTCCCCGTAAAAGAAATAACTTAAAGTCAAATGGCCACCCCTCACGGGACTATGACATCAGGCAATAGATAGATAGATAGAACTTGGATTCACTTTCATATGTGCAATCTTTTGTTCTCAGATTTTGGGAGAGGATGGAAGACCGTTGGTGCTCTGGTGGGACCTGCTGGCATGAACTGCTGCACCCTTGGACCCACATTGATGCTGGAGAGCACTCACTGTCCACCTTCACTGCCATCACAGCCCACATCTCAACCCTAGCAACCAACACTGTCCTCTTAGCTATGCTGGTAGCTCCTGTGCTTGTTGTTGCTTGTCACTGCTGGTAGGAAATGGGGAAATGAGACAGATGCTTAGTGTAAATAAAGGGTGAATAGGAATGACAGCAGCACAGCAGCTGTTAATCTCATCACCCCAGTTTCATACCCATATTTTAACATGACTATTAACACACTTCATGCCACACAGTTTCATACCAGTACATTAACCCCTAACCGCCGGGTGTCTGTATGGACCGACACCAGAAGTGTGACGTGAGGCCGCCAGGTATTGGTAGGAGCTGTGCTAGTTTTCCCAGCACAGTTTGAAGTGGCCGCTACTTCGTCTCGTCACCAAAAGCTAGGGAGAGACTCCCGCCAGCCGAGCCAACCATACCTCAGTCGTCTCTGTGACTGCCAGGTGTAAGACAATGTTTTCTTAACTTGTCTTGTCCGATTCTGTTCCCAGCTCATGTGGACTTATGCCTTATCCACCCTTTGCCAAGCCAATTCCATGGATACAGTACTAGGAAAGGGCTCAGTGATAGTGCCATAGGGCATGCCTTGGATGCCACTGTGTATAGTTTATCTAGTAATGGAGAAATTATCACGTTGAGAGCAAAGGCATACCGGTATTCGTCGCTGCAGGCAGACTCATGAACACATTACTCTCACGCCAAAAATTAATTATCTTCCTCACGTCATTACTCATCAACCTAATGACCAGCAGACCTGGGGATACTTTTATTCACAAGAAGAGTTGGTGAGTAATATGGTCTTTAATTTGTTTCCCTAAGTGCTATACTGAGAGGATGGCCGAGGTATATATAGCCTTGTGTCGAGGGTTTAAAATAGATACTTTCGTGCCCTGACATAGGCCACCAACACACCATGTTGTCTTGTAGCCTCCACACCCAGTCCTGTTGCATATCAGGGCCTTTGTAACACCAGCCACTTTTTTTTCTCTTTCTTTCCATGTGAGCACTTGAAAGTACCCCAGCAGTTTCAAGACTTTTTTTTTTTTTTTTCTATTTAGTATATGATTGTATTTAGGTTGGAGAGTTATATAAAAAAAAGGGGGGGGGATGGTACCAAAACTGAGTACAGTACTTAGCTGGAGGGCTTCATCCCCCTATGACAGTAACCATCCAGAATGCCACTAAACCTTACCTTGAAAATCACTCAAAACTAGGCTAGCCACCTTCCTTAAAAAGCCACAGCTTCTTTGGAATGCTTGTCCAGTTCATCTGCATCCAATTCAGCATGGATAAGGATGCCTGCAGCTTGGTACACATTGCAGTGGATACAGTTTTCCTGCCTAGATGAAGAAATGGTCAACATTCCCCCTCCCTCCCCCCTTAATTTCCTTCAAGAAGAGGCTCCAGGCCAGATATTACCATAGATACTTCGCCTGGGAGGTGTGACTCCGTGACTAAGAAAAATCTTGAGGCTAGGCATATTATTTTGATACCACTGGACTATGTCCCACTGCACTGGAGCATAACCTTCACACAATAGCAAAATATTTGAAAAGATGTGCTTGCTGTTATGGGCAAACTGTGTTGTGCCCAGGGTGAGTCAGTTCATTGCTGATTGGTTGAAGGTCTAGTCATGCTTCTCGCTTTGGTTCATTCACGAAGAGTGATAAGGGGTGATGTGATAGGAAATACTAAGAAAGTTGGAAGAGGGCATCACAGTTGCAAATCACTTTAAAGTAGCTCTTGCAAGATCTAGGTCCCTATGCCATGGTCATGCCAAGATGACCATAAAACACTCTAAATATGCACATGCAGTGGAAAAGCCATAGAGAACACTCTCTCCTGTGTTTTGATGAGAAAATGTAATAGAACACACAGAAGAAATGTCAGGTGTTTGTAAGCCAAAGCAAAAAAAAAAATTTTGGGTGAAGTTATTACCTTGTGAAGATGGCAGATGACAAGAACACAGTGGTATTGAATGGAGGATGAATCCTCCTGGCTAGGACCAATGGAACATTAGCTCTGCAGGGCAAGGAGAGATCTTGGAGTGACCGCTAACCTACATCTCTCACCAGAAATGTGGTACCCTGGTTCAGGCTCAAACTGACAGTCATAGAATGCAAGCATTACTGAATGGAATGACTATAACTTAAATGTTTGCAATATAGTAATGATAACTGAGTAAAATTCTTGAGAAAACAATTGATGTGTAATTTTATATGTAAGCACCAGTAAATGAACCTAAGGATGGAGTTAGGTTGGCTCCAGAAATGGAATGAGTGTGTGAAAGTGGGAGAACAGCAGTATACCCAGTGAAATGGGCCACACACATTCACACAACATGCAACCCCAAAGATACCTTGCTCTACCTCACAGGCCCAATCATCTGCACTTGTATCTTTGGTGTTTTTCTTAAAAAACAAACAAACAAAAAATACCAAATCCTTGTCATAAAAACAAACAAACAATACCAAATCCTTGTCATGTACTACTCTGAACATTATTCATCCAACTAACTCAGTCCAGCCAATTCCCGAGTCGTATCAATTTCTGCATCTCACTTTCTAACACTCACTTACCATATCCAATCTGTACTCATTTTTCTTGATGTTGACTGTTATAACTTGATCTAAACATGGCTGCTGTTACTGTAAACAACTGATGTAACTATACCAGAATTGGTTTCAGTTGACTGCCAGCTGGTTTGTTCGTTATCATTTCACAAAACAAAATCTTGGGCCATACTGACTGTTTTTCTGACAGAGAGTAGTTATTGCCTGAGAAGTCTGACCTAAAGACTGGAGAAAAAGGGAAGAGAGGCAGGAGGGGTCTCTACCACCACCACCCTTCATGAGTTATCTGGGATGACGATAGTACAGGTAAGCTTCTCAAGACTGGCAGCACAGGCAGTGCCCCTCAAGCTGTGGCAGAAGACAATATTCCTTGCATCAGATTTATAGTTTCACAGAACACAGAGCCCTACTGATCAGGCATGAAATGAGAAATTTCGTGAGGGGTCTACCTCAACTCTGGCTTCAGCATTTTACCTTATGAATCCAAACAGCTAGAGATAAAAATAATTCTTTGCTGGCAAAAACACATTTTTTCCAGGTCAGTTAAGAAAGCATCTTATCATGTGTCATATCTGAAGGTTGGCAGACCTGGTATGCCTTCCCATGCCTCATTCCTTGTGATGAGATGAGTAAACACAGTGTTACTCAATGAACAGCTAAAGGTGAGTTAGATCATAAAGGCTGATCATGCATTCATCGTCAAATGGCTCGGATTTACAACTGACTACAGTATTTCTGAAATGTAGGGAAACCTTGTATTGTATCGTATCATCATTTATAAAGGCTCCAACACGTCTGCATGCGTTGGCCTTGGTCACCTAATGGTGACACCCCACACTGCTTGATCTCTGGCAGCCACCCTATCCAATCCTAAAATAATCATGCTACAGTGGAGTTACTTCACTTTTCTCTGACTGTAGCCTGAGAATAATTCCTTACTCACAGTGTTTTTATATGCAGTAGCAGTGTTGCAACATAAATCTTCTTCCTTAAGGTATCTTTATCATGTCTTGACCTAGGGGAAAAAAAAATGTGTGTTTTTTTTTTACAGTACAAATAGCAATCTTTAAACATCATTAAAAAAATCTGAATGCTATACAGTTTACAAACTACCACAGGGTCATTGAAAAAATGAGTAATGCATCATCTGAGTATCAGTATATTTTATAGTCATGTAACAAGCACCTACAGTGCTGATAGTTAATATCGAAGACTAGCTTAACACAGCAAGAAAACAAAGAAGTATAGGAAGTCCACTGCTGAATAACTTACTGGCATGACAGACCATCATATACAGTACCTTAAATCCATGGGCTATAGCATGAACATCTCACCTCAGTCGAATATGGCATTAACATACCTGAAACAGAAACACAAGTTAAGTACAACAGGTGGACTGCTGTATACATATGCCAGGCACCTGCAGTCTAAGAATGAAAAACTGAGGGGCTGATTCTGACTATCTTCCCTTTAGTTTACTTCCATATACTGAATGAGTTAGAGGAGTTTCACTATTATGAAGTGAATTATTTTTGCTACACTGTGATAATAGTGGTATCAATATTTTCACTGTATGCAGATAATACAGGTCTACCTGCAGCCAAATACCTTAATCCCTGAATGGGTGGCAACAAACATATAATAGTACCTCCAGGTCATCTTTTTCTCACTAATCAGGTTACCCTCCCTCCACTCACTCCCAAACTATAGACCTCTGCATCGCATCCCTTCATCTCGACATTGGTCTCCCTCTCCTTTCCCCCACCATCTCACTCTCACTCACAAACTCTCTCTTTGTCAACATCTCATTCCCCACTATCTCCATATGGCCAAGCCATTTCAGGTACTTCTAACAATTTACAGCACATCCATATCAACACCGTACTGCTCCTAAGCAGGTCAGGTGCTGGTATTTTTACCATTCTACTAGAAAATATATTCTCACATTTCCTTTACAACAGAAAAACCTTTATTTCCTCACCTGAAGATTGGGTTAAATGCATTATCATTTCGTTTCATTTTTGAAGGCTCCAACATGCTTGCATGCTTCGGCCTTGGTCACCTAATGGTGGCTCTCCATGCTGCTCGATCTTTGGCAGCCTCCCTGTTCAATCCCTTAACCCTGAGGTCACACTTAATGACCTCGTCCCATGTCTTTCTTGGTCTACCCCTTCCAACCCCTCCCCCAGTATTAACACTTCTCACCCTCTGCACCCAATTATCATCCCCCATCCTCTCCACATGTCCAAACCACCTCAGCCTACCCCTCCTCATCACAACACCAATACACTCCAGTCCCATCCTACCTCTCAACTCTTCCATCGTAAACCCAGCCCCCCCAGGCCTTGCACGCAGGGACGCACTGCACATCCACCTAATCATTGTCATTTCTGTACGTTTAAGTCTGCGAATATCCTCTTCCTTTACTGCCCAGGTCTCACTACCATACAGCATCACACTCCTAACACATGCATGCTGCATACAAAGACCCCTTAGCACATAAGGAGAGTCCTCTCAATGTCAGGAGAGGCAACAGCTCCCTGAACTTCTACCCCCTGGGGGTAGGGGGGTTTTCAAAAATTCTCCCCCAGTATCCCTGCTTGTCGTAAGAGGCGACTAAAAGGGTTGGTGGCGGGTTAGTGCCCCACCCTGTAAAAACAACTAACTTGTAGAAGGAGGCTGTAGCACGGGCCGAACAGGGTAGTACTCCCGAGGGGAATGGAATGCTGGTGATAGGGAGAGCTGGAGCTCCCTTCACTAGCTACCTAATCATCCTCCTTTGCTGACCTTTTCAGTGTGACAGTAACATGGAGAGTAGACCAGCATACTCTCCCAATCATTTCCTCTAACTATCCTATGCACTACACCACATGCGCTTTACATATCACACAACGTACCCCACTACGTTACAGGGGTTGACGCCAGCAAGGGCATGCGGCCAGAAAACTTTGCCCCCGCTACCTAGTGGCGGACTTTGGGGGGAGGCTTGACTGGGGTTCCGCCGGCACAGATCATGGGTCCGGGGCGAGATGGGGCTCGAACCTGTGCTAGAGGGTACAGGGCATTGCGGTTCCCAGGCTGCCGCTTCCGCTCATTAGAGAGGGGCCCGAACCTGGGAGTAGCGCCCCAGGAGGCTGCCCTATCAGTGGGTGTATAATGGCGGGGCAGTTGCAGTGCCAAGCCGCGCTTGGAGGGTGTCCCTGCAGGTGTCCTGGCAGGGTGCCCCAAGGCCACTACCACAGCCACTAGTAAGCTGGTGGGCTAGGGGTCCCAGATCCATTGCCTGGACCTGGGTCTGTGCAATGGGTCGGGCCTTTGGAATGTTTACCCCCCTTTATCTTACCGACTATGACTATGAACAAAAACAAGCACCAAAGCAAGCCTGACGACAGCAAATCACCCAGGGGGTTTAGGGTGGGTTCGTGGAATGTGGGAAGTTTGAGAGGAAGAGCAGGGGAAGTTG
>JAGKTI010009962.1:0-29595 GCA_018397915.1 Birgus latro
GGGGGGGGTTGGGGGAGCTGGTGTCGTCTGCCCCGGTCGCCGTGTGGTTGGCGGCTCCAACCCCTAACTCCTGTATTTCAATAAGATTCACTGGAATTAATCTTGTTTCTGTTCATTAACGTAGTCAAGATTTTCCAAGTTACCTTTCCGTCACCAGCTGCGCATGTAAGTTTTTTTTTTTATAATATTCCCTCTCTGCATTTTTTATTACTTTATTTAGCGTATTTCTATATCTCCTGTATTCTTCTCCATAAGTGATGGGCTTTTTGAAGTATTTCTTGTATGCTGTTCTTCGTTTTATCGAATTTTGAATGACATCTGTGATCCAAGGTTTGTTTACATACTTGCTTTTAGCCTTGCTTTCCACAACTGGATTGCTTTCATTGTATATTTTACACAGTATATAATTCAGTTTTTCAAAGGAATCACTACAAGATCTTTCCTGTATCATTGATTTCCAATTTGTTTCGCTCAGCAAGCGACAGAAATTAGTATCGTTTTCATTACCTTTAAGCCTGTACTTTATCATGGTATATCGGTCATTTCACACTTGTTTTTGTGTTTTCATGGACATAGTAACGGAGAAGTGATCGGTGACATCAGTCATGAGTATATTTGCCTTATTGGCTTTGGTGCGTTACACCAAATAATATCAATAAGAGTGGTAGCACTGTCACACACTCTAGTCGGTTTGGTGATGAGGGGGATGAAGCCATGCATGCAGAACAGACTAATATAATCAATCACAAACTGCCCTTGATCGTATCGTAGGATGTCAACATTAAAACCCCTCATAATAATACATGGAATCCTTCCAGATTTTTTCTCCAAAATACCTTCAAAATAAGCAAAAAAACAGGTGAATATCTAAATTCCTTCTATAAACCATACCAAAAATTATATCATTGCCATTATATTCACCATATATAAAGATGGTTTCTAAATGCTCCAGCATAAAACATAAATCATATCTCACACGAGCAAAATAGCAGTTCTTCAAAAACCAACACCGTCCTTAACCCTGCAATTGTTAGTAAACAACGTGCAATTATCCAGCTGGAACAGCTGTTCTACATTGTCGATGAGTCCCGCACAAACCAATCACATCGTAAATGCCGGCGTCTTGTAGCAGCTTCACCTGAAACCTTGTGAAATATACATGACATGACCTAATATTGAATGACACGACATTAAAAAACTTGGATGTATTCAGTGCCACATTGCCACCGATACATGTACGTACATTTATGAGCAGTGCTAGGCATTCCCATATCTACAGAACCAACATTATTTATATTTATATTTGTATAATGAATTATCATATTCAAGACTAGATAAGACTTCCTGCGTAAAAAGCGTACGGAATAACAGATGAAATTCCACATCTCCAACATCGCTAAAAGGAAGGTGGAACATGATTTGAGCAATAGAACAATCCAATACAAAATAACACACTATCCAGTTCTACTGTACTTTCCTCAGCGATGATCGCAGGTTATGGTGCTTACCACTTGTATGCCAGCTGTCACGAGATGTGGAGGGGGAGGGGTGGCGGGAAGTGTGGCCTTCATGGCTGGTGAGGGCCACACTCATCTTTCCTTGCCTAGACACCGTGGTGAGCAGACCTCTGGCCAGTCTCTTTCTTGAGCTGGACTCTGCCTCATCTATAGCGAAAAGATTTTCTGGCGTTTTCCCAGGTTTTGCCACTTCAGGGACTTTGTCTCTGGCACTGAGAAGAATTATTGTTTTCCCAACTTTTGCTGGGACTCTGTCTCAGGACGATAGTTGTCTGACTGACTGTGTGTGTGTGTGTGTGTGTGTGTGTGTGAGTGCTTTTTTTTTTTGCCTTACGTCAGCGTCCCTCACTGTAGTACGACGCCGAACCCTGAAGGGGAGCCGTAAGGGCACTTCCATGAAGGGGGTCCTTTAGGGCCTGGTTATAGGAGGCAATGAGGGCGGCTTTGTTAGATTAGGGAAGTCTCTCACGGGCCAGTACGGGTCTCTTACTTCACCCTTTAGAAGGTGGGGAGAATAGGCACCCGTCACTGTAGGGAATCGAATCGGCCTTTTTTCTCTGTTTTTTTAAGTGAGTGTTTACGTGTAGTCTGTATGTGTGTTGTCTGTGTGTCTTCCTCGAGTCCTTGGGTATTGTCCCTCTTTAATGAAGGGATAAAGAATCCCTGGGCCCCCAGGGCCCCCAGGGCCTTCACGCATCCCACTCCCTCAGTCAGGGCCCTCTCTCTTGGCACCAGTCACCGGAGCGAAACGAGAAAGGCTCCCGTCCAATGCCAGCTCTCACTCCTCTGACTCTCTCCTCCCTGCTATGTCTTCGGGGGCTGCTTCCCGTCCCCGCACTACTGCCTCAGGCCCTTCGTCCTCCTCTGCTCGTTCTGCCAAGGCTGCACGTCTTTATGAGGTGATGGAGGAAATAACCCCTGCTCCTCTTACCCACGTCTCCACCTCTGGTGCCCCTGCTCCTCCACGAAATATTGGCGGTTCCCCTTCTACATCCAAGACACCACTCCTCCCAGCACGGGGTACCTCCAGGACATCTTCCTCTACCGCTCGCTCCATCAACATGGCAGCAGGCATTCAGGATTACAGGGCAACCCTGGCCCCTGCTTCTTCTGCACACTCCGCTGGCTCTGCTATCTCTCCTATATCTCCAAACACTGATGGCTTCACCCTGGTGTCGTAAAAACCATAGTGCTCGACTCAGGAAAATGATGCAGCACAGGCATCCCGCCCGCCAGCTTCACCAAGACCTCCACCTGATCCACATCCATCGGTGTCTGTCAAGGTACCTCTGCTGCCCTGCACCGACTTTCCAGCCTTTTGGGTCCCTCTTCAGATGGGCTATGCCACGAGGCACGACGCGGTTGCAGCTCTGGAAAATCATCTGCCAGGGCTTGCAGTGACGAACCACTATGGCAGGGACGAAAGCTGTGTCCTCATCCCCACCAATGAGGAGGCTTATCTGCGCCTGAAAGCGGTGGTGGAGGATGAGTCTCTGCTGGTAAGAATCGTGGAACTGCCTCGGGGTGGCCAAGTCACAAAGGCAATAGTGACGGGTTATCCTCAGCATATGCCGATGGCCATCGTATTGCAGCACGACCTGGTAGAGGAGGCATCGAGATGCCAGAATTGCAGGACAAGGGAGGAGACTTAGCAGGCCTGTGTCACCCTTCAAGGACCACTTGTGCCATTGCTGAACCTCGGGAACTGGGAGGTCTTCTGGCTAAGACCATACTCACCAGAACACCTTTGCAGCTACCACTGCCAAAGGTTCGGGCACCACCGTGCCAACTGCAACTGCCTGATAGTCTGCGAGATATGCAGCGGTGCTCACAACACAGAGAAGTGTCTCACCAAATACAGAGCAAAGGAGCCCATCACCTCATGATGCCCAAACTGCTCAGGATCACACCATGCGTGGCACCCCAGCTGCCCTGCAGAAGTGAAGAGGGTGACTCGAGGAAGGGAGAGGCAGGTTGCTTGGGTTCAGCGGCAACAGTTTGCTGGTGCCACTCCAGCTCCCCCAGGCACTTTCAACAGGCCGCTGGTGCCACTCCAGCTCCCCCAGGCACTTTCAGCAGTCCACTGGTGCCACTCCAGCTCCCCCAGGCACTTTCAACAGGCCGCTGGTGCCATTGCAGCTCCCCCAGGCGCTTTCATTTCAGGACAACAATACCGCCCTCCCACACCGAGTCCACCTCCTCTTGACACGACGGCTTTCTCATTGCTGCCTTCTGCTCTCTTCACGGATCAAACGACTGTCAAGGTCCACCACTCAGCACAATCATCTTCCCAGTGTCCAACACCCAGCTCCACCTCCAGTCCCCCCCACCCGGCTTCCACCCAGTTGCCCCTGCTCTTCGCAGTGGATGAACTGAGAACGCTGGGCACGCAGCTGGCCGCTGTTTACTCAAGCAATAGGGATACAACTAGACTCATCCCCTGTTGTCGCCATGGTCGACCGTATCCTTGAAGAAGCCATAGAAAAGAAAAGGCAACTCTGTGCCCCTCCTCTCCCTCGCAGGATGGCCCACCCAGTGCAGAAAGCCAGGACCCGCACTCCACCTGCCCAGCCTCCAGCCGCTCAAGCACCTTGTCCTCCTCTCACCTCCCCAGAGCCCCAGCCAACACCAGCAGCAGTCCCCGAAATGGACGAGACCCAGGCTCCTTTGCAGGGCGACACACAGCCGATTCTACCTGACTGTGAGCTGGCACCACCCACCTCAGACTCCTCCAGTGGAACTGCCTAGGGGCCAAGAACAAGCTCCCACTCTCACAAGAGGCAGCTCTAAGTGACAACCCACATGTCTTTCTCCTCCAGGAGACACTGCTGCCCAGCAGTACCACTCTCCGTCTCCCTGGCTATACCTCCTCCTCCCATATGTCTGTGGCACCACATGGGGATGTGCCATTTTAGTTCAGGAGAACATCTCCTGAACTGTTTATGACCCCCCTCCTTTCTGTGGACCTGACGTGGATGTACAAGGCGTGGTCCTCCACCTACAGACATTCTCGCTGACCATTTATAATATCTACTGTATAGAAGCCACAGGGGCACACTGGACGTGGGTGACCTTTTCGCAGGTGCCTCCAGCTCCACTTTCCTTGGAGCGACTTTAATGCCCATCATGATATCCTCCCTATGTGTCAACAAGTGGGTTGGTGGAGGGTTAGTGCCCCTCCCCGTAAAACAAATAACTCAAAGTCAAATGGCCACCCCTTACGGGATTATGGCGTCTGGCAGTAAATAGAAAATAAATGATATCCTCTCTTCACCCCTTCCATCCAGTGCAGCAGGCTGCCACATCCATTCATTTCTGGAGAAGATGGATGGTGTTTCCCTCCTAAATGACACTGATGACCCCACCCATATCTATGGAGGACGACTTGACCTCTCATTCGCCTCCTTCCCCCTTGCAAGCTCAGCAACGTGGTTGTCCCACTCATATCTCATAAGCGACCACTTTACCCTCGAAATTGTCCTGCTCCTACCTCCCTTTCCCCCCCCCCCACTCCCCCCACCATGATGGGACCTCTCCCGAGCTGATTGGGGCACCTTTGACCGCACTTTGGCTGCGGGCTTTGCGGCATCTTCTCCTGCACCTCAAGAGCCGAACAGATCAAGTCACCCGCATTTTGTCCCAGGCTGCCTGTCTCACTATCCCATTGTGGCAACGGTCTGCAAGGTGCTACCGAGATGGCTGGTACTACAGTATAGTGACAGGGTTAAGGAATTGAACTACAGGCTGAACGTGGCACGCAAGCAGTACCTGCAGCACCGTACATCCCCATGTCGTCGGTATCTTGCCGCCGTCATGCGCCATGTGACTGCTGAGAAAAACCGCAACAAGGAAAAGGTATGGATTAGATGGTGTCGCACCCAGGACTCTCACTGCACTCTCAGGGAGATGTGGGGGAGAATCCAGTCCATCTCTGATCCACGTCCTCCTCCTCAACCACCTTCTTATCCTAACCCTGCCACCAAAGCCAGCCATCTTGCACAGCACTTCATGGACCATTCTGCATCTCACAATCTCCCACAATCAGTCCGAGCCTTACAGGCACAGCGGACGGCCTCCTGTATCGCAGCAGTTCAGGCTGCCTGTGCTAGGCCTGATCCTGCTAATTGCCCCATCACCAGCAGAGAACTTCAGAGGGCACTGCGCCACAAGGGGTACACTGTGCAGGGGCTAGACGGCCTCATGTACTCTCTCCTGTCACATGCTGTAGATTGTGGTAGAGAGCACCTGCTTGATCTGTTCAACCTCTCGTGGTCTGAGGGTTGTTTACGAAGGTCGTGGAAGACAGTTATCATCCACTTGATTCCAGAGCCTCATGATCCTTCCTCCACGTGCCACATCTACCTCCGTAGATGCATCGCTAAGATGGCTGAGTGGATGTCCATGCCTGACTTTCCTGGAGGCTGGGACTGCTACACCCAAGGATTTATGCATACCATCCAGGCAGGAGTGCCACTCACTGCCTTGCATCCTTCCTTGGAGAGCTCAGAGGTGGAAGAGGTATGGCTGTTTTCCTCGACCTTGAGAAAGCCTTTGAACTGGCCAACCTTGTTGCTATACAGGCGGCCCTTGTGGCCCAGGGAGTGGGAGGCAGACTTTTATCATGGATCTGTGATTTTTTCACTGATTGCACCACGAGGGTCAGATTTCAAGGGCAGCTCTCTCCTTTTTATCAGCACAACAATAGCACCCCCCAGTGTCTTAAGCCCGCTGCTTTTTAACATCCTGGTCGAGGGGTTACTCTCCGTCAACTTCAGCCCTTTGTTACACCATTGATCTGGCCCCGGTATTTTCATGACATAGCTGCTTCAAACAGGCCCCCACTGCTCTTTCCAGACTACACAATAAGCGCAATGAGTTGGGTCTAAAAATCAACTTCGAGACGACCAAATGTCTGCCTTTCGGCCTCCATCCCCCAGACTTCACTGCTGCTTGGTGGCCACCACCTCACCCTTGTTACTCTACACCAATATATGGGAATCTGGAATGACAGTGGACTTACCTTCACCAGACGCGTTAAGTACTTATGTGAGTGGGCTTCCACCCACGTGGCTGCTCTTAGGTATCTCTATAAATGCAGCCTAGGTGCGTCATACAACATCCTACACACATTTCACACCCCACACCATACTCTTTCTTATCGACTACAGTGACATCTGCCTTACTGGTCTCACCCCACCGTCCACCCGATCTCTGGAGGTACTGCAGAACAATGCACTTCATGTTATGTTGGGTGCTCCCTGCTGAACCTATCTCATCATTCTTTATGCTGAGAGGATTTTCCCTCTCTTGAACACTATTTTGCAATGCATGCAGCAGCCATTGCTCTCCAGCTCATGCAGCATCAGCCACACCTACCTGTCTATGCTTTACTGAGACGTCTGTTAAGCAGACCCCCTGATCCACTACCCCAGCGAGATTGGGCTCAGACAACCGTTGCTGTCGTTCGTAGTTTGGGTGCTGTCCCTAACGTTTATCATGATCCCAACTTACCCTGTCCAGGATTTTCTGTCCCATCACCATGGACTCCTCCTCCTTTCACACTTCTCCATCCTTCGAAGGCAAAGCAGCCCTTCTCCATTCCCTCCATCCTTCGACAGGAAGGCCTCCGTAGGACAGGTGCTCTGCACTGCAATGGCTCTGTTTGCCCTGATGGTTCGGCTGGCTCAGCTTTTGCCTTGCAGAAGTATACTGAATCATGGCTGCTCTCCCCAGGTATCTCTGCTTTTCAAGCTGAGCTTGTTGCCATCCACAATGCATTGCGCTACGCTCATCGCCATCAACACTGGCATGTTATCTATCATTCATACAGACTCCCTCTCCTCGCATCAGGGCCTGCAAACTTTCTCTCTTACTGACAACACATTTCTCCTCACTGCCATACACACCGTAACATCCCTCATCACCAAGAGAGGTGCCACCGTCACTCTTCATTGGCTCTCAGGAAATGTTGGGATCACTGGCAGTGAGCTTGCCGATGCAACCGCACGCTCCGCTTGCTCTCTCCCGGAGGTCACATTCCAACTCCACCCCAGTACCTCGCACATTCTCCGCGGAATGGCCAACACTATTGGTAGGCTTTCACGTGCCAACCATCAACTCTGTGTCTCTGAGGACCCTCGATCTGCTACTTGGTATGCCACGGCCACGTTTTATACTCCTCTTTTGCCTCCCACAGGCCTACCTAATTACCTGCTGGTATGCCTCCGAAGGTTGCATATGGGGTTTCTTTGCTACAAGCAAATTACTGGCTTGGAGCCTGACCCGCGTCCCCGTTGCCTCACAAAATCCAAAGAGCCGCTTCTACACTACACCCTTGACTGCCTGGCCACCACTCTGCTCTGGTCCCGGCCAGACTGGAGATTTGCTCATTCAGGAGACGACATTGCAGATGTTGCTGGCGTCATTGGCGGTACACCCCTAAACATCCTTTTAAACACGGTCAGGGTTTACCCCCCCCCTCGTTAAATATAGAGGGCGCATCCCTGGCGTAACTCTGATGGGTTCTTTGTTTGCCCCTGTCCCAGTCTCTATTCGGGACAAATCTAACAACAGCAACAACAACAGGGTCACACTTCTTTCTCTCTAACCCTCTCCTTCTATTCATTGCACAGTCCATCTATTCATTCACCCATCTCACCATCCATCCATCCTTCCATCCATCTTACAGTCCAACTATCCTTCTATTTATCTCTTACTCCAACCATCCAATCATCCAACCATCCTTCGTTCCCTCCCATTTGTATCCCTCCAATCATCCCACAATCCACCAGTTCCACAACCCAATCATCTTACTACCTATCCCTCCTCTAACCATCTCCTCCCCCTCCCACTCAGTATATGCTGTGTCCGCCTCCAACGCCACGGAGACCTCTAGTGCCTGTTACTGGATTGAGAAAATGCAGACTTTCCTGGGAGACGTGTTTAGCGTTAAGTGGATGGAGGACACGGACAGGGTGAGTAAATAAGAACGAGAGGGAGAATGTGGCTACAGTAATGATGATGATGATGATGATAATAATATTAATAATAATAATAATATAATACGGTAAGTAGGGGCCACCACAATCCACTCACCATACGTAGTCTCCTTTACGTGACTCTGCAGTTAGTGACAAGCCAAATGGTTATTTTTAAGTTATGTAACCCACGTAATCATTTACTGTGTTGGGTGACGAGCATATAACAAACTGGACACCTGATGGTCTAGTGGATTAAGGGTTTCTGACCTTATGTGCTTCATGAGGGTTTAAATACCAGGAGTGGTTGGGGTTTACTTTTCACATACTGCCATTCAGGGATGAGTAACTGGCCACTTTTTTCCTAACATGTATAGACTGAATAGGTTAGCCCAGGACCCCTATGATCCAGCTGGGGCAATAGACTGACAGATAACAGATAATGATGCAGTCTCCCATATCAACCCCACAGGAAGACGTAAACAAGGAGACGCTGAAGGCACAGTACACCCTAGTAAAGAACGAGACCACAACATCCCATGTCCAGCAGTGGGGACAGACCTCCCTCGACACACTTGAAGTCGGGGATTTCGTGGGGGGCGCCAATCCTCAAAAAGTCAACTATGGCCCCTTCAGTGCCTACAAAGATCCTTGCTTGGTGAGGAAGGCAGAGTTTATAAGATTACATGAATTATACAAAAACATGATTAAAAGATTATGTAGGAAATATTCTAGGTATAAGAATACTCGTACGTGGATCACATTAGAAGTAGTTTCAATTTTATAACGTCAGTACTTCTGGCTATAATATTACACGAATTATATGAGAATTAATTTAAATATTACATACCCAATACCCCTTACCCTATGTTACAAGTATTAATATTACACGGATTATATAAAGAGTAGTTTGAATATAACAGGGACAGTACCCTCTGCTCATAATGTTACTCAGTACCATGAGGTCTTAAGGTTACATAGAAATATATAGAAATAAGTTTAGAATCAATACCATATCAGCATAATATTACATGGATAATACAAGAAGTAGTTTAAATATTATCAACCCAATACCTTCCGTGTCAGCTATCAGCCGTGCCCAGTCCAGACGTGCCTGAAGTAATTTTGAAGCACAGAATAAACGCCACCTTGGGCCTGCCTGAGAACCGGTACTGGAAGGAACAGATGAGCCAGCTTCAACAGGTAAGGGAATTTTGGTGACTCTTACGTATTTTCATTTTTCATTTTAACATGTACTGGAAGGTGGTGGAGAGTGACGCCCTCATTTGGTGGCACTGATATGACCAGGTGGCTCCGCTGCTTGGTCATACACACGTCCCCCAGTTCCCTTCCTAACATCCAAGGGGAAGATGGTTGACTGCAGGGGATGGGTATATTCACATCGGTTTTGTTATAATTTAGCCCAGATTTTCGTCCTCTCGCAGCTTATTTCACGTGGCTTTGTGATATAAAATGATAATGCTATGGCTCTACATATTTTCCATAGCACTTCCTCAAGTCTAATACTATATTCAAATATTAATTCATCATTACAGCCTAGCATTAAAGATGGAAGGATGGCAATTGTATGCCAAGTTAGAGTAAGGAAGTATAGCGCCATATTCTGTAATTAATCTCTTGTTATAATTCAGAATCGTAATGGAGAGATGGGAATTTTAGACCAAGGTAAATGGACAAAGTATAACCCCTTTTGGCCCCTCAGAACCGCAGCCTGGTCCAGAAGACGATGCTGACTATCACTACGCTGTTGACTAAGGGTGATCTGGGACTGGCCAAGCAACTGACTCGCGACCACCACCACCAACACATCAACCACCACCACTGCTTTGAGGAGGCCACAGACTACTTCTACAGCGTCTGCTTCAGTGTTGGAGAGGTTAGTGTCGAATAGCCTGGTTTGATGTTGTGTGTGTGTGTGTGTGTGTGTGTGTGTGTGTGTGTGTGTGTGTGTAGGAGGCATCCTAGCCTCTCTTTCTTAGCAATTTATTTTGCATATTACACCTTAGCATCCTCTTGCATGTTATTTGTTTCGTTTTGATACTGACCAAGTTTACATCAGTAATACAGAAGATAATGAGGCATAAAATGTAGAATAAATCGCTATGAAAGAGGTGTTCTGAAATGTCAAAAGTGTTTTACAAATGCTTGAATGTCGACATAGTTTGCATCACTGATATACAGAAGCATATGAAGTGCAATGCCCAGAATAAATCGTTATAGGAAATATTACGATCTTTATGGTTTCTTATAATATGTCTCAGTGCTTGCATAATGTTCTTGCAATTGCAGAACCCGTACGCCCTCCGTGCATCCTACGTGCTAATGAACCTTTGTGAGCACGGGTACACGGCACAAGAGTTCATCACGGCAGCAAAGACCATATGCAAGACCAACCATGCCACTGGGTTCAAATGAGGAGCGCGGGAAAAAGAACAAATCTAGGATCAGTATTTTTTTCCTTTTTTTTTTTTTTCTTAGCTGAGTTTGGATATCTCGGGTTAGGGAGAGATTTGTCCTAAGCTAGTGTGTCATTGTCTCTTCGGTAGACTGAATAAAAATATGTGTGTGTGTGTGTGTGTGTGTGTGTGTGTGTGAGAGAGAGAGAGAGAGAGAGAGAGAGAGAGAGAGAGAGAGAGAGAGAGAGAGAGAGAGAAATCACTTGATTCAACAGGTTAAGGTTGGTTCATATAATCAGTTTCGAAGCATGTTTTGAAGCATGGTAGTGAAAGAGGTGTGTGTGTGGCATAGGCTCAGATCAAATTAATTCACCGCGTCTCCCGCTAGAGCACAGGAAATGCATCAGTTAGTTTGGATTCAAGATTAGTCTTCGAAACATCTTCTGCCACCACGCTTTGAAAATGGCCGTGCAACCAGACATAAGGTACTGTTACATTCCTTTCAGTACAAGTCACTGGGAGGGAGAGACTGTTGCAGAACCATCCCTCCTTAGATATCAGGCCCATTTAAGTGTTTTTCTGGCTTTATGAAAATTGTAGTTGATAGGGAACATTCTTTTTAATTTGACAAACTCGGCCAGACAGATTCTTCCAGAACAGCAACTAACAATCTTCATCCTTCATCCTCCATTTTGGGCTTAAAATTGCCCTTCCATCCTCTAATTAACTTTGCATCTGTGCTATTTCTGATTGCATTCCGTCCCAAAGAACTTTAATTTTTCGTCTTGGCTACAGCTATTAAATTTCACCTCCATTCCGCTTTGATTTTGCGATCTTTTGTCCACTTACATTCTGTTTCACTAGATGCAGATGCTTGGAAGTGCCTGTTCAATTTGTAGTAACGATTAGTAAAAAGGTACCTGCGCCACTTTTGTTTCACTTGTTTTGATGTCATATATTTTACTGTATTTCCTTCTCTAAATATATATATATTTTTTTAGAGTAGGCCACTTTTGAATATATAAATGTAATCCTAAATGCAATTTTGCGGTCAGTAAACATCATTTTATCTCTATCTCAGTCTATTTGTATAAGAGGAAGTGTTTTTGTGTGTGTGTGCGTTTATGTGTGAAATGTGTTTACAAATATAGCGTTTTACCACTAAAATTCTCTCTCCATACAATACAGACAAATTCCCCTATAACTATGAGTTTCTAGTGAAGCGGTTTTTATGGGACAGGTTGTATAACAAGGGAATATTGGGTGATTTGCATGCTTGTGTGCAGCGATGACTGCCTGAGATTGGTTGGGAATACCGGGTAAATCTGAACATTTGGTTGAGGAAATTTATAATTTTGGCAACGTTTTCTGTGAATCTAAGCGATCAGGAAAAGTCAGTGAAAGTCAGGATACACGTTTCAATGGAGAATGGCGATTACAACAATTTCAACAGCTTGTGACTCTTTGTTAGGAGATCAGTATGAGAATGAGCCAGGGGCAACTGCATATCAGAGGCGATAACTCTTCGTGAAAACAAGAGCGAGAGATGAGAGAAATAAACAAATAGAACTGTGAGCAAAACTGTTAAGAAGTTTCCAACAAATCCCTTGAGAAGACCGTTAGGGGGTCTCATTTCTTTGTTGAAGTGTCCACATATGTTGCTTGCCTCTCAGCTAAGAATTGTTAAGTTTGTTCCCTTCAACTATTAAGGTCCAACTTTAATAAACGGTTTCTTATAATATTATGTGTGGATGAACAGAGAAAATTCTCAATGAAATCATTACACAACAATTAGGAGAAAATATAATAGTCTAGATTTTTTTTTGGGGGGGGAAGGTAAAGAAGTGAATACATTTAAAATCACCGTAAAAACATCAGCATCAAAATAAAGTTCTTAGCGGTGGCAGGTCTGGGTCCGGGCGCTGACGGCGGCCGCATACTTACCTGGCACAGGAGATACCGTGATCACAAGGACTGTTCTCCCAGGGCGAGGCCCACCATTGCACTCCGGTGGTGCTGACCCCGGCGATTAACCCAAATGTGGTTAACTCGAGTGCGCAGTTTTTGGTGGCGGGGAACTGCGTTCGCACTATTCCCCCATAATGAATCATTATCATCATCATCAGTCATTATAAATCCACTACGGAACGAAGGTCTCCCCCAGCTTTTTCCACAAATTTCTTGACTGAACCAATTTTTGCCACGTTTTCCCTGCAGATTTCTTTATCTCATCTCTCCACCTCCAGTCTGGCCTTTTTCAGCACAGCTTACAAATCTCTTAGTGTCCAGGCAGTCAGCCTCTTGTTACATGGCCTGCGCCCACCTCCATTTTTCTGTTCTTTTATAACTCCTATAATGTCTGTCTTTAGTCTGCTCTCTAACCTAAGTTGATCTTTTCCAGTCACTTAAAGATATTCCCAACACTGACCTTTCCATTGTTCTCTGAGAATGGATTAGTTTATTTTCCATCGATTTTTTAAGTTTCCTGGTCCCACAGCGTCGTTTCATACCTATTGGCAAGTTACTTCTCGAAATGTGTGTGTTTACCAGAAGCTTTCCATTCAATTGTAATGTGTCTTTTTATATCGCTCTCACTGTCTTTCGTTAATTTTATGATTTGCCTAAAGTAATTCTACTCCTCGGCTTCATCAAGAATTTCTTCGCTTATTCTGATGACGCTCTTTGGTGTATGTGGATTAAACATTACGGTAATTTAGTTTTACTCCGGTTCATCTTTAGCCCTACATAGAGACTTCCTCTGTTCAGGTCATTTGGCATTTCATGTAGTGTCTCTGCTGTTTATGAGATTAGGACTATGTCATCTGCAAACCTTAAATGGCTTAGCTTTTGTCCATCTATGTTTACTTCTTTGTTTTCCCAGTCTAGCTTTCTCAAAATACTTTCTAGGCATGCTGCAAAAAATTTGGTGAAACAGTATCTCCCTGATGCACGCCCTTCTTAATCTTAATTTTTTCCTAGTCTTTATGTAATTACTCTGTAGTAGTTCCTTCTTTATGTACGTTTTCGAGCAGTTTCACGATGTTCTCATTTACTCCTTGTTCTCGCAGTGAATGTATAATTTCACTATGTGCTCCACTGAGTCAAAAGCCTTTTCAAAATCAACAAAACCTAAGCAGATTGGTTTATTATATTCTGAAGTATTCTCATTTAGCTGATTCATTGGGTAGTTGCATACCCACTTTGGAATCCTGCCTGTTCACGAGGTTGATTTTCGTCCAAATTTGTTGTTATTCTGTTCGTAAGGACTTTAGTGAAGAGTTTATAAATGACAGATAATTAAGCAAATGGGTCGATGGTTACTAAGATGTTTAGAGTCACCTTTTTTTGTAAAGTAAAATATCTGTTGCATTAGCCCCATGTTTTGGGAATTTTCTTCTTTTTTATGCACTGAGTAAGTAAGTGGGCAAGACTGTTTTGTACTTCCACTCCTGCATCCAACAGTTAATGTGCTACTATTCCATCTTCTCCTGGACCCTTCCATTTTTTCATATTTTAAGAGAAATGTTTACTTCGTCAGGTGTTACCTCAGATATTTGGGTGCGACGAAATACCGAATCGGCGGTCATATACCGAGTCGGCACAGAATCGGCACTTTTGATTGGAAAATATTATCATTTTTATGGCCATATTGGTTCATACACAGCTCATTATCGGAAATCCAGTAAAAATTTTGTGTTCCATTTAACTATTAATTAAAAAATAAGGATTTAGAGCGTAGATGTGCTAAAGTTAGTGGAAGTGTATCACATTCAGCTCACCAACTCGTCTTGACAGACTTCTATTTTCCAACATATTTTAACATATTTATCAAAATATTGGCAAATATCCGTACTTAGTAACCAATATAAAAAATTTTGAATTTCCGGGGTGAAGATTGGGCTATATTTACAGCAGTGGTGCGATCTCTGGGCGATTTTTTGATGCCAGGAATAAATTCTGGCATTTAAGTATTTTATGTTCTTTTTACAGTTTAGAGAGGTTACTGTTATACAGTAGTCTCTCAATTATCCAGACGCTCATTATCCGGATGTGTTCAGTAACCGGACACTGGACCTTGGCTCTATTAAACCATTACCTGATTTTACTTGCTATTATACGCATGTAAAAGTGCCCAAGAACTTCGGCCAGCCAGCCGACATGTCCAAACATTCGATATTGTGGCCGACGGGCTCAAGCAGCGAGCAGGAAGAAGTCCGTAACCCAAAACCAGAGCTAAAATGTCTGTTCGCTCATGTACTGAATGGTCAAAGTCGCACTTTCGTCCAATCACTCCCAATGAATCTCCAGTACCCAAGCAATATGACTGTAAACCGCAAGCTGTGTCAAAACATCTGTAAGCATCCCCACCAAATGTTTAGTATTGCACGGCCACCTGGCTAAGTCTTTCCTAACTGCCACTGAGATTGTAACACAGACCGCCCACAAGCACATTTTCGGTGACAGCAGCCGTCTGCCTCTCTACCGAACGTCGAAAGTTGCACGGCCACCGGGAAACACACACACACACACAAAGAGAGAGAGAGAGAGAGAGAGAGAGAGAGAGAGAGAGAGATTCCTTCCCACGATATGATCGCAATATCAGTACAGTAATTTCTGTACCAATGCATATGATAGTACTGTACACAGTACAGAACTGTATGTGTGTATATATTGCACAGTACACTTCTATTTGGTATTGGCATTTGTTCCAATACTACAGTCAGCCACCTTAGCCAAGCTGCCCCAATGGGATAGGTTAGGTCGGGTTAGGTTAGGTAAGGATAACCTATGTATTTTTGCCTGGGAAACACACTGAGCATACTTTCGAGAAAATCCTATGGTTATTCTTTAAAGGACGAGACGAGCATTGTTCCTGTCTTAGGGGCACCAGTGGCCACCACACGTGTAACAGACCACAAGCCACGAGTAAATGTACGGTAAAACCGCCTATCCGCCTCAATACCGAATGGTGGGAGTACCCTGGCCTCTGGGTGTAGTGCAAAAACCTCCAACACGCATGCCTGTCTGCTTCCCTACCAAATGGTCAGAGTTGCTTGCAGGTCGCATTAGTCATACACTGCTTGAGGCAGTAATGTACTGATCATCTGCTGTTGCCATCATGCACTAACTCTTGCCTGGGCAAATGGAAGTGAACCTTATATGCAGATGTCTGTTTCCTGCATTTTGCTTCCTCTGTGCTCGAATACAACCACTGGATGTGATACGGCAATGCTGAGCTGCTTGCTGGCGAATACAAGCCTGCACATCAGATCCAACGTCTCGCATTAGTAACTTGCTTGCAACAATGGCTATGAGTGAGATTGCATTTGTGGTGGTTCCCTACCTTCTTCAGGGTGTGGCCATCATCTACTGTATTCTTGTGTGTGTGTGGTGATGGCCCCAACACCAACTGAGAAATGGAAGAGGAAGGTTCTGACTCTGGAGAAGAAACGTGAGATATTGGGCAAGGTTGACGGGCTGGACCACAGGATGCATTCTTTGCGAATATGATCTAGCCAGTTCAACTTTGTTTGATGTCAAGAAGTCACGAAACAAGCATACACAGTGTAGACAGGACTTTGCCGAAAGCACACATCAAGGCAACAACAAGGTAATGGCCCAGGCATGGCACACCGTTATCAACTGGTCGACATTGATGTGATTTCGTCAGCAACATGGTGCCGGTGGGCTAGAGCGTGGGACCAAGGTGAAGACTGCTGCCGAGGAGTTTGCATGCCTGCACAACGTGCACGACTTCAAGGCATCCGAGGGATGGCTCTTTCGCTTCTAGCTTCGCCATGGACTTACTGGCCATAAAGCAAACGGTTAGACCTTGGATTCGGCAGTTGAGGAAGTAGACCCTTTTGCCAGAAAGTGCAGTGCCTGATCAAGGACGAGGGTCTTACCCTTGGTCAAGTCTATTATGCTGATGAAACCAGGCTGTTCAACCGCTCCATGCCCACCATCACCCTAGCCGAGGAAAGGGAGAAGACTGCCTGGTCGGAAGTTGTCCAAACAACATGTCTCTCTTTTGTGTTGTGCCAGTGCTAATGGGACGCATTGCTTCAAACCCGTTGTTGTTGGGTATGCAAAACAACCACATTGTCTCTGTGGGTTGATGGATAGCCTGCTTCTTGTGTGGTACCATTCTGTGAGGTCCTAGTTTACCATTAAGATCCTCAGAGATTGGTTTCACAGACATTTCGTCAAGGAGATTATCCGTTATCGTACAGAGGTCTTTGGTATCGCTCGTGACCAGGCGAAGGCACTCCAGCTCCTGGACAATGCCCCCACGCATCTGTAGGATTTGGTTGCGTATGATGGGCGGATTACGTGCATGTTCCTGCTACCTATTACGACTGCTCTGAGTCAACCAATGGACCAGGGTGTTATCGTGGCTGCCAAGAGACTATACCACCGGAGGTTCCTGAATGAGATGATGGTGGTGCTGGAGGACGAGGACGAAGTTGAGGACACAAGTGGGGAGCAGACCATGCAGAATCTTCAGCGTTATGACCTGAAGTCTGCAGTGTTCAACTGGGTGAATGCGTGGAAAGAAGTCACTGACAAAACCCTTGAAAGTGGTTGGTCTAGTCTTCTGCAGGGAATCGAAGCCAAGTATGACTTTGAGGGGTTTGACATGGATGATTTCCACAGTTGCCTTCAAACAACAGGAGAGCACGTGGACATCGACGACGTGAGGGACTGGCTGGACAACAACAGTGGCAATCCTGATTATCGACCGTGTCTGATGAGGAAATTGCTGCTGCTGCCTCTGCAGGCACGGAAGAGGACAGTGGGACCGATAAGGAAGAGAATGAAGACCCTGACTCGCAGCCCTCCGCAACTCCTTCAATCCCTCGTCTCAGTGTCCTCCATGGTTACCTGGAGGGGGTGCTGGAGTATACTGAGCACCGACACTGTAACAGGGAGCTGGTGCCTCTCCGTCTGGTGATGGAGCTGCAGGGAGTCCGGGACACTGTCATTCTCCGGCAGAATTGTTGGTCCTATCATCAAACCAGGATCAACTCCTTCATGCCTGCAGCCCCCACGAATGCCAGCCCATTCTCACCACCATCACTAACACCACCAGCTTGTTTCCTGCCTTCACCATCGGACCCACAATCGAGTACGTCAACAGCCATTGAGTCTCCGTTAGATATAAGTTTGCAGCTGTCTTTGGAGTCTCCTGAGGTGGGTAGGCCACTATCACCGCACTGTACGTTAACAGTCATCAGCCACCTCCAGTAAGTTGAGGAGGAGGAGGAAGAGTTCACCGACCTTTGTTAGGAATTAATGTTTGCCACTAGACCACATGGGACAACTCTACACCTGCTGCAGGTGGGCAAGTTACAAAGCCTGTTTGTGGTGCACTGGGTGGTATGTACCCCAACCAGCAGGTAACTTCAGGTTTCTTTCATAGTTTCCTCGGTGTTAAAATTTATTTAGGATAATCCTATATTTGTTTTGATATCACAATATGCCAAAAATAGGAGGGGTACTATACATATAGTAGTGTTTAGGTAGGGTGTTTTTTGGCTTTCTATGATTATCTTTGCATGCTTTTCTCGATGTTGAAAAATATTTTGTATAATCCTATGTATTTTTTTATGTCAAAATGAGGCAGAGTGACTGGAAAACACTGCCAAAATAAGGAGGGGTACTGTACATACAGTCGTGTTTAGGTAAGGTGTTTTTTTATTTTCAGTGTTTCTTTTTGCAGGGTTTTCTTGGTGTTGCAAATTATTTTGAGTAATCCTATGTATGTTTTGACATCAAAATATAGCAGAAAGACCTGAAAACACTACCAAAATATGAAGGGGTACAGTACATACAGTAGTGTATAGGTAGGGTGTTTTTGGTCTTCAGTGTTTTTTCTGCATGGTTTTCTTAGAGTTTACCATTACTTTGGATATTTCTATGTGTGTTTTGATGTCTAAGCATGCCTGAATTACCAGAAAACACTGCCAAATTAAGCATAGGTACTGTAAAAATTGGTTAGGTATAGGTTGGAGGTGGGTAAAGGTATTGTCTGGGTATGGTACAGGAATAGTGTTCATTATCCAGATGTTGCCACTACCCGGACATGCCATGGCTCTATTATGTCCGGATAAGTGAGGGATTACTGTACTAGGATTATCCTAGTCCAATGCCATTCTTCTAAATAAGGAGGAACACCAAAGGAGGACTTGATACACCTTAAGAGTAAACACAGAAGCTGCAGATGGCAAGGCAAAAGATTTATTATGACTCTAGGTTTCACATACAGTTCTTTGTCTGAGATCATGAAATCTCTCAGGAGGAAATGGCCATTGGAGGCCAAGGAGAACTGGGGAAGGGGAAATCAGGAGGGAGATTTCCCTGTTATGACACTTGCAACCTCCGCCGGGATATTCTCTGGAAAAGGAAGGGGGCTGGGTTTAACTCTGCATCTATACGGATGTTGTAGTGTGGTGAATTAGTGGTGATAAGCCTCAGGGACAGATAGGCTACGATCCTGGCTCTGGAAAAATGGAGGCATTTTCTCCCTCTTTCTCCGGTGTGATTTTTGCCCAGAGTGGGTTTAGCAGTGAAGTTAGAAGGACCCAAGACAGTCAGAACAACAGGTTTGTATGTCACCAGCTCCGGGATTCCTTTTTTAGGGGTAGGAGGGCACTCTCTACATGTGGGAGGGGTTGTGTGTGGGGGGGGTGAATGGCTCCATCTTCAACATCACATTGGTGAAGCCTGCTGGCCTCCGGGGAGAGCGTGTTCTGGAACTCCTTCTGCGTTGCCAAGCCACCTCCGGTAAGCTCGGAGGTGCTGCATCTAACAAGCACACTCTAACACAGGAACTCCTGTGTTGCCAAGCTGCCTCTAGCAAGCTTGGGGGTGCCATATCTAGCAAGCACATGGGAACGCTGGAACTCCTTGTGCGTGGCCACGCTGCCTCTAGCAAGCCCGGTTGTGCTGCCTCTACCAAGCACTAAGTTGATGAGCCCTCACTGCTGTTGGTACTGGTGGCCCAGTCTGCAATATGGGCAGTGTGGTAGTTCTGGCCAAGAGGGACTTCAGGCTGCAGGGTGCACCAACTCCCTGTGTCCTTCTTAGGTGGATGCTTGTACTGTACCTACATGACTCAGTTGTGGCTGCACACATCTTCTCCTACCCCCCTTTTAACTGAAACTGCAGTAGATCCTTCGACCTGTTGTGTTGGGGCCCCATTTATTTTACCACCTCTATCTTGTAAACCACGTCCTCATGGTAGAAAGTCGAATTTTACTCTTGGCTGGTGACGATGGTTAGTTTGAGCTTGTGACGGAGGCGGTACCAGGCGTGGAATCACTCATCGGGTTCTCTGGTGGGGTCTTTAGCGAGGATCAAGGAGCTGGGGTGGGAATGGCTGGCTAACAACCAGAGCAAGTGCTGGGGCCTCTGAATTCTTCTTTGTTGCCCATGTTGTGAGACCCAGAGTGCATATCGGATGAACATGCTGACTTGGTTCAGCTGTGGCTGGAGCAAGGAGATGCCATCAATGGTAGTGGCTGTAGTTGTGGCAGAGAGTCAGATGGTGAACTTTAACCTGGGGATTGACTTGTCATCCATGGAAGCAGACGCAAAAGGATTGCTGTGAGGGGGGAAGGTATTGGCGTAGGAGGGTGAGTGTGAGTACGTGTTTTTGAGGGACTGGATTTCAGTGGGTTGTGGTGCTGTGTGGAGTGGGGAAGTGGCGGTTGGGATTGGTGAGGATGCCGTGGGTGGGGTTGCTGGGTGTGGTGGTGTTGTAGGGCTGTATCTATCTGGAGGTCACGACTGCCAGCCTGATCTGGTGAAGATTGGAATGCGACTCCATCGGTTGATTGAGTGGGAGAAGGATGTGGAGCTGAGGGTTGAGTTGTGGCTATGAGGGGATTGAAATGGGATTGAGGAAGGCCGTGGGGGCTGTAAGGAGGCAGGTGGGGTGGTGCTTGTGGTGAGGGAAGAAGAAGAACCCCTGGATGGAAGCAAAGAGAGGGGTGGAGTGGTCGTGAGCTGAGACAGGGACAAGGAGGTCCTGGGGAACTTAGGTGAAGGGTGGGGTGAGAGGGTGGTTTTGGGGGAGGGATGGGGTAAGGGGGTGGTCAATGGGGAGCATGGGGTTGGGGATGTGGGGCTGGTTGGCGTGGGTGAGTGGCTGAGGTTTTGTGGAATAGAAGAGCTGGTTAGGGGCGAGGTAGAGGTGGACGGTGACCTTAGTGGGAGGGGGGTCATTGGACCAGTTGTTAGCGGAGCAGGTGAGGTGGACGGGGAGGCAGGGACTTAGGCGATTGTGGCTCCAGGAGGGGAGGGACAGGATGAAAAATTGAGAGGGGAGTGCTGGGATCAGGCAATGGTGTTAGGTGACACAGGGGTTTTTCACTTTGCTAGGTTTGGTGTTGGTCTGGCCATTCGGACATGGGTTGTATTCTCATACATGCCAGTTGCGGTAGACCCTGGTTTCGCAATGAAAGTCAGTGATGACCTGGTAACAATTTGGCCCATGTGTAATTTCAAAAGGGCCCAAGAATTTGGTTTGCAACTTGTGGTCGAGGGGCAACCTAGCAACCATAACTCTCCGGCCTACTTGATAAGGGTTGTCTGGTGAGGTCTCGTCCTTCAGTAGCACCTGGTAGGATTGCATGTGGTGGAACCAGTTCTTGAGGTGCAAGAGTGGATCCCACATGGTGGAGCAGGTAAGTGGCAGGGCTAAGTGCTAAAATGGGAGTGGTAGCGGGGTCTCTCCGAAGATGTGTTCATAGGACATGATACCATCTGCTCAGGGGCAAGTGTTCATCCCCCATTGTATGATTTTCACTTGGGAAGGCCAGTCCTCAGTATCCAGGGCAACTAGCCAGGTCCGGAGTTGGTTAGTGAGGCTTTGGTGGCTTCTCTCGCAGATGGCATTTCCCTGGGGGTGGTAAGAAGAGGAGTGGGAAAGGCAATGCCCAAACAGCTGGGACAGTTGTTCCCAGACTTGGCATGAGAATTCTGGGGCATTATCCAAACAGAGGGCCTGTGGAAGGCCGAAGTCGAAAATAGGTCAGTGATGAGAGCCTCCGTGACTGCTGCATTGGAGTGGGACTTGGCAGGGCAGGTGGCTAGGAACTGAAAATAGGTGTCTACAAAGGTATCTACAAATTGGACTGCAGTTTTCAATGGAAGAGGGCCCATGACGTTCACGGCCAGCAGCTGCCAGGGATGGGTGGCTGTTAAGATTCTGGTGGGTCCTGGGGTTCGAGAGATGTCCTTCCCTTGGGCAAAGGCCCTACAAGCTTCTATGACTCATTTGGCAGCAGCTGAAGGATATGGCGTCCAACAGAGGTCTCTAAATGTTTGTAACTCTTCCTGCCCGAGGTGGATCCCGTTCCTGTGGTGAAGGTGGGTCAGGAGGTCATCCACTTCTGGGTCCACTATGACATACCAGAGGGGGTATAGAGGTGGTCTCCTACCCTCGCCAGCTTGGTAAATTTATTGCCAGGCATCCACACCAGTTTTTAGCAAGTCTCCCACTGTTGCATTAGGGTGTTCTGTGATGTGCTGTGTCCTGTTTTCTGCATACGAGGAGTGAGTTAAGGGGAAGCCTCGACAAGGCATTGGCATTAGTGTGAAGTCTGCCAGGGAGATATGAGATGTCGAAACTGAACTCCTCCAAGGTTTCCCTCCACCTTACTAAGAGGGCATTGGTAGTCTGGGATCGTCGCAGCCACTGTAGGGATTGATGGTCGGTGATGGTGGTGAGTGAGGTGCCCAGCAGGTAGGATCGGAAGTGCTTCAGTGCCCACACCACGCTGAGGCACTCCCATTTCATTGCAGCGTAGTTGACTTTCAATGGCATCAGTGTCCTACTGGGGCATGCTGTGATGTGTTCCTTGTGCTCCCGGACTTGCGCAAGAACGGCACCAATCCCGGCTAGGGAGACATCAGTGTATAGTCGCAAAGGCTGGGTATAATCTGGGAAGGCGACTATTGGCGCTGTGGTGAGGTAGTGCTTGAGAGCCTCAAAGGCTTTTGTGATGGAGACGGAATTTCGGATGAATCTCCTGTAGTAGCAGGCTAGGCCAAGGAAGGCAAGGACTCCTCTGACGTCTTTGGGCGGGTTGATTTTTGCTATGGCTTCCAGCTCTTCCAGATCCGGGGCAAGCCCTTCACGTGAGTTGACATGGTCAAGGAAAGTGACGAACTTTCATGCAAGGTCACATTTAGATGGTTTGAGTTTAAGCCCCACTGTCTGTATGCAGTGCAGCACCTGGCCTAAGTAGTCGAGGTTTTCCTTCCAGGTGTGACCGAATATGATCACATCATTCAGGTAAATGAGGCACATCTCCCAGGTAAGTCCTCACAAGACTGACTCCATGAGGTGGGAGATGGTGGCCTGCCCATTACACAGGCCAAAGAGGAGGACATTAAATTTGTACAGATGGCTGCCGCTTGTGGAGAAGGTGGTTTTGCTACAGTGTTCGGACTGGATGAGTACCTGCAAGTAGCCCGACTGTAGATCTAAGATGGAGAATCATCATGCACTATTTAGAGAGTCTAAGGAGTCTTCAATCTGAGGAAGTGGGGTTGCATCTTTGTTGGTCACATCGTTTAGCTGGCAGTAGTCAATGCTGAACCCCATATATACATATTTCTTCTTTACTAGGATATGGGGGAAGACCAGGGGCTGTTGGAGGGTGCTATTATCCCTGCTTTGAGCACTCCTTGGACCTGGCAGTCTTCCTCTTGGTGCTGACCTGTTTTGTTTTTCGGGGGGCACAATGGCTGGTGTATAGGAGGTCCCATAGTGTGAATGGAGTGGTGTAAGATCCCGGTCCAGCCCAGATCTCCCGGATGTGAGGTGAAGACCTCCTGGTATCGGAGGGGTAGTTGCTCCAGGTCCTGTTGGTACTGTGGGGGAAGGTGAGAGGGAATGTGGGGCAAGGAAGGGGTGCTGAATTGGGCATGCTTGTCGCACCCGGTGATTCTGGAAGGGTGTCAAATGTCTCCAGTTCTCCCATGACTAGTCCTTTGGGGAGAGTGAAGGGTTCATTGGAGACATTCGCAACTCTGACAGTGCTGAGGTGAGGGGAAACAATGGCTGGGGAAATCAAACAGTTAGTGGGAAATGGTTTGTCCATCTGTGGGGAGAGGAGCAGTAGTTACTGGGCAGAATTATTCAGCTAGGCTTGGTGGTAAGGGGTACAGTGGTGCTTTTTCTGTGATGGCCAGTACCACTGTGTGTAGGCTGGCTGCATGCGGGCAACCCCCAAATCGGAGCTGGCTACGCTGGCAGTCTATGGTGGCTCCCAGTTTTTGTACTAGGTCCAGCCCCAGTTAGCCGTCATACACTGTACACTTGGAATCAAACATTATGAATGAGTGGTTTGCATGGGCAGATGGTTTTGGGGTCGTTATTGTGACAGGGAGGGTTTTGCCCTTCAGAGCCAATGGTTCATCCCCCGCTCTGATGAGGTTAGTGGACCAGGGTTGGAGGGGCTGGAAAGCTGCCTGATTTTTATAATAATACCGTGTGTACAGGCAGGAATGCACAGTGCCTGTGTCCACCAGGAGCTGGACAGGGACTCCTTGGAGCTTGATATTTGTACTGACTGGCATTTTGAGCTGGTTTCTCCCACCAGGACCAGAACTGACGGAGGAGGGTCCAAAAATCAAGCCAAGCTTCAGAGGTGTTCATTTCTTCTATGGGTGTCTCATCATCGAGAACAGTTGGCTCAATTTTGCTCTCAAGGTCTAATTGTATGTTTTCTGTATGGATGCCACTGTTGGGTACATGACTTGGAATGGCACAGGGTGGTGGGGGTGGGCCCCATCTATTCGGCCATCTCCGCTGGGCCTTAATTTGTTCCTGCATGTCATGTAGGGCACAAGATGTGTTGCATGTCTTGAACCCCCAAGGTTGATCAAGATTAAGCTCTCTTGCTGCAGTGGTTTATCCTGTGGAGATGGAGAGATACGGGGATAGCAGGGGCGGTTTGTACCTGACCATTCCTTGGTCATACGGTTTGGCTAGGTTGGGATCCTGCGTGTGGCCCCAGTTGGCTTCTGTTTCCCCACGTATGCTGCTAACAGCCATTGAATTGTTACTAGATCTCTATTGAACCCTTGGGTGTTGTGGATGGTGAAATGTTCCTGTACAGCAGAGTAGGACAAGTATCAGGTGGGCAAAAATATGATGGTTACGCTGCTTCTCTTTAAGCTGGGTGTATGAAGACTTTATGAGTTTCCGCAAATCTACTAGAATGGCCTCCAGGTCTCCCTCAAACTTTACATCGTTAAGTTGCGACAGTGCGACGACTGCAATGAGGGATGGTTGGATGGCGTCAATAACTATTTGTTGTATTCTCCCCATGTGTTAACTTTCCCAGCTGCCCGGGCAACTGACTTCCCTAAGTGGGGTAATAATACTGCAGTCTTTTGTGTGTCCTCATAAATCAAGTCCAACACTAGCTTGACCATTTCCATATAGGGAACGATATCGTACAGTTCGGGGTCATACTTGGGAATGGAAATGTGGGGCCTCAGTGCTGCCATGTTAGCATCGGTGTACCGTGTACCTCAGTGACCGAAACTCCTCTTTGCCTTCCCTCCATATTTAGAACCACCGCTAGCCACCAGTGTTATAATATGATTTTCCTAGTCCAGTGGGGTTCTAAACAGAGAGGATCACCAAAGCAGTACTCAATACACCTTAAGAGTACAGAGTAAACGCAGAAACTCCAGATGGCAAGACAAAAGATTTATTATGACACTAGGTTTCACGTACAGTTCTATGTCTGAGATTATGAAATCTGTCTGGAGGAAATGGCCAATGCGTGTGAAGGGAAACTGGGGAGGGGGAAATCTGGAGGGAGATGTTCCGAATATGACACACCCACTGCCGGGGTATTCTCTCGAAGAGGAAAGGGGCTGGGGTTTTACCCGCCGCGTCTCGTTAACGTACTGTACATACAGTAGGCGCCCATAGGTTTTGTCACTGTGACTTCCGTTGATGTTTATAAACGTGCCGCAATTGCAAGGTCCGTCATTTGCACATTTTTCAAATTTCGCATCTGATTTTTGGTACGTATACACGGGACACTTTCCTCTACCTAAGGCCAGGGGGGGACAATGCCTTAACCTGCATGACCCCCCCCCCACATGCCATTGTCTCAGCAACTCACCTGTTACCAGTGACCTGGCCAATAAAGACATCTCACGCCACAGTATGAAATTCAAGGCCAGAGTGATTCCCCAATTGATGACAATGTGGAGGACAAAGTTTACATAACGTTAGAGGAAGAAACAGAAGTGATGATCAGGTAATGTCGCCAAAAGGGGTGCACTATGTTGATGTGATTGGTGAGTGAAACAACACTTATATCGCCTATATTACTGTGTGAAAACCAATATACTCTTGTACTACATATAAATTCGTACCAAATAAATAAATATCTACCTATTCTGTGTGATTTGGAATAGTTATCCCTCCCATAGAAAAAGTTTTCTCTGGAGCCAGGCCTCATAGAACATGCAACCAGCTGAGGGTATTGTCACCTGTACTGGCATTTTTAAGCTCGGGTAAGCAATTTCACCGTGAATTTTCAATGTTTCTCATAAAACGTGCAGGTTTTAGCAAAACGAAAACAAAATAGAAAATCTGCCAGGACTGGGGGAGATGATTGGTAAAAAATCTGCCGGGATGGGGTGGGCCGAGGTGCCCATCGACATACGGGTATGTTGCAACGTTTTGTCATGGCTACACCCATCGATGTACCCGTACGTTATGCAGTTGCAAGGTCAGTCATTTGCACATTTTTCAAGTTTCACGGGTGATTTTTGGTAGGCATGTGGGAGACCTTCCTCTACCTGCTGTCAAGTGGGGATTGCTGCCTGGCCCCACCTGACCACCATCCCCCCACACTCAGCAATTCACTTGTTAGAAGTGACCTGGCCAGTAAAGACATGTCTTGCCACAGTCTCTCCAATGACGAAGTTCACAGTGAAAGTGATTCCTGAGGTGGAGGACAAAGAAATAAAGAAACTAGAGCAAGAAACAAACAGAAGTGATGAAGTGGTAATGTCGTAAAGGAAGGTGCCATATGTTGATGTGTTGCGACTGAACAATGCTTATATTGCCTATATAATTGTCTGAAAACCAATATAGTCTTGTACTACACATAAATTCGTACCAAATAAATAAATAAATAAATACATAATTTAAAGTGGCTTGAATTAGTTTACCCTCCCATACTTCGTTTTCTTTGAAGCCAGATACCCTGAAAGAGAACGAAAGGTAAGGCTGATTCGTCACCTGTAGCAACAATTATAAGCTCAGGGCGGCGATTTCTCTATGAATTTTCGATGTCTCACCAAAAAAAAAAATCCGAAATTGCTCGGGACTGGGGGTATCGGAGGTAGGAAATCGGTCAGGACGTGACGGGTTAAGGCTGGTAGCCAGCTGCACTGCCCTCTGCCTATCATCCCACCCATTCTGATCTGCAAGTAGTCGAACTGTGCACGGTAAGCTTCCCAAGATACTCTACCATCAAATTCCTGAGGTTTCTTTTTAACTGGACCCCCATTATAGCCACGCACTTCACTGGTTTGGGTCCTAAAAACTGGGGCATCACAATTAAGGCCAGGACCTAAAACTTCTGCATTCTGATTATTCAACCCTGTAATACTACCTTTAGATGCCTAGGATCTGTCAAGATTCACAATACACTGTCCTTTCCCTTCATATGCCCCCTGTACACTAACCTGAGGCTCAGTAGTGCAATATTTTTCTACAGCCTCAAGTTTCTCACTAATTATCTTCACATGGTCATCTACATGCTTCAGTTGGTTATCTACGTGTGTCTGCACTCCATCACAATTCCCTCGCTGAGTGTCTTCAACTTGTCATCTACATGCCGTTTGCACTCTGTCACTAGTTCCTCACTAACTGGCTTCAGCTGGTCGTCTACATGTTGTTTATACTCCATCACATTATTGCTTACCTCATACTTCTGCTGCTCTAGCTTGGCATCTACTTCCTTCTTAGACTGTTGCTGTTCTTCCTTCATTTCCCCCATGGAAGCATCTAGCTGTCCTTGCATCTTCAGTTTTAAAACTTTCTATTGCTCCTCTGATGCCTCTTGAAGTTGCTCATATCGTTCTTTTTGTTCTCACATTGTGCCTCTAGTTGTTCCCTATTTGTCTTCAGTAGTACACCTCGTGCCTGTACTAGCTCTTTGAGTTCTTTTTGTCCTTCATTCAGTGCCTGTAGTTGTTCACTTCCTGCTTGTAGTCTTTCATTCAATGCTTGTAATTGGACACTTTGTGCTTGTAATTGTTCTTTAATTTCGTTCTTTGAAGCTTGTAATAGCTTCATAATTGCAGCCAGGGTCATCTCCTCCTCCTGTCCAGCTCGGGATCTTGTCTGCACACCACCTTGCTCCTTGTCAAAGACTAGATGTGCTGCACACCTAAATTATCCCACTCCTGACACCAGTGTTACGTCCCCGTTCCACAAGGCCACAGGCTCCAACAGCAGTAGCGGACCTGGAGCGGTGGCGTCTTTGTCGTGGGTCTACCCCCCAGAGGCTGTCGAGGAGAAGGGGACGACAGCATGGGGGCCAAATCACCGCAACCCCCCCCCCCCCCCGGCCCCTCACGGGGCCCGAGAACCTGGGAGTGGCTTCGGTCGCCCAGGCAAGTACCACATCTCTCCACACACCATACACAACTACACCGTTTTTTCTACACAGAGAAATGACTCCCCGGCGGTCATTTCTCAGCGACTTCTTCTCGCTGGGGATATTGAGAGCAATCCAGGACCCACCAACAAATATACATGTCCAACATGCTCAAAACCTATTACGTCGAGCCGACAGACAAAGGGTTCAGTTCAGTGCAATTCCTGCAAGAACTGGACCCATTACACTTGCACAACACTTGCATCCAGAAAAGACTACACAAACACCTGGACCTGCTCCTTATGTTTCTTCCCCCCACCCACTAACCCCCTCACCAACCCTACTCCTACTTCCCCTACACCTCCTCAACTTAACCCACCAATCCTTTCCACGCCATCCAATCCCCTAACCCCTCCTATCCCACCCCGAACTAATCCATCCCAACCCTTACCTCCACCACAACCTTCTCCTACCCCTTCCCCTCCACCCTCACCACCACCTCCCCTCCATGCTGCAGCACAAAACACACACCGCACACATAACATAAACATTCTCCAACTAAACATAGATGGCATAAACACAAAAAAACAAGAACTCACACAATTCATCAAACAACACAACATACAAATTGCCATCTTACAAGAAACAAAACTACGCACAACACAAAAAACACCTACATTTCATAATTTCACCACCATCAGACAGGACCGGGCCGACGGTGGTGGCGGTGGACTCATCACCCTGGTACACAAATTCGTAAACTTTTCAGATAACAGTGCACACACAAAGTCACTTCTCCCCCCACATGACACTACGACAGAAATACAATCAGTTAAAATAAGCACTGGTAACAAATCACACACGACAATCGCCAACATATATATTCCCCCCCAGTCATCCCCCACAGTACCACACAATTACTCTCCACAAATACACCACATCACTAACATACCCAACATCATCCTGGGTGGTGATTTCAACGCCAAGGCGTCGGCCTGGTATGTCAACAACCCTGACACAGACAGAGGGC
>JAGKTI010009963.1:15865-29594 GCA_018397915.1 Birgus latro
CCACTCTTCACATTTACCAAAATCATTAATGATTCAGACATGCCCCAGCTCCCCATTCTTTCTACTTCTCTTCCATAATCATCATCATCATCATTCTGTTGCTGAGGCCACTGTGTGTGTGTGTGTGTGTGTGTGTGTGTGTGTGTGTGTGTGTGTGTGTGTGTGTTCTCACTGGTCTATGAGATTTTGGAACATACGTTTCTAGCGATTTATTTTGTTTGTAACGCTTTAACCATTTATTGGTACCATATCGCGAACCTATTTAATCAACACAAACGCCTAGAAGTACAGAGTCAGTAAAACTCAACTTAACTCGTTTAACTCGAAGTCCCTCGAAAAGTCAACAGAACTATCTAGTGGCAGGAATAATAGATTACAATTATGTCATCGGAATAATGCGGTTAATGCCCTCTTGTACTTCAGTCGTGCAAACTTTGCCAATACCCAGCATATAAAAAGTAAAATAAAAGTGAAGAAGCAGGTAAAACATGCGAAATAAATCAGAGCAAACGGAGTGCTATGAGCTGCATGAACTGAATGTGTGGGAAAATATGCAAGAATACAATCTTGAATTCAGAGGAGTCCACCAGAGCTCTACAATTCCAAGTGTTTTAACAAGTTTAAGTGAATAGCGGTGTGAAAGTGAATAGATCAGAGTTATAGGAGTCCTAGACATATTTCCCCCGTGTAAAGGATTAAAATAGCTTGCATGCAAAGGTTTTTGAGCGTGTTGAAGGTGTAAATCGTTCGCTTGTCCCTTTGTTTACATTCGCTCTCACCCTCTGTATCGTTTTCCTGCATTTATTTTTATCTCAGTCATATTATAGTTTATTTTTCCCGCAGATCAGGGTCAGTTAGAACGATATCATAGCAGGCAGATTATCTTTTCTCACTAGTAAATGGTATTAGTGTACTGAGAATGTATTCATCAACCAGCTCTCTTTGGTCTGTGTTTCCCCACTATCAGCAATCAGCTGTGTTTTTTGTACAGAGCAACAACTGTGTGTTTGATGGTGCACCAGTGAAATAGTTTATACACTACAAACAGTTGTTCACTGAGTGAAGCTAGGTTATACTTTGATATTTCCCTCCATTCGACTGTTATTATTTATTTGTTTCTTGTTTGTCCCAGTGAATCAGTTTATGGTGTATTTTTACAATTTATGGTAAGTTAGATTATACCATAGTAAGTAGATTTTCTATTTTTACACGGGTATAGGAATTCATGGTACGTTAGGTTGGTAAATTTTTTGTTTCACACAACGACTGATTTTTGCATCAAATCAGTGTTTCCAATGGTTTTTGGTGTGATTCATTTCATTTTGCACTTTAAATCTATCGCCAATCAATGGTTTCAAAGGAATGAATATTTTTGCAGTCACCTTAGAAACCACTATTTCTTTTTAGAAATAAAGATAAAAATGAACAGAATCGCACCCAAAACCATAGGAAACACTCAGGTTTTATGCAAAAGTACGTACTGTGGGCCTACTAGTTACTCTAACCCTACCCAACCTAACCTCACCTCACCTCACCTCACCTCACCTCACCTCACCTCACCTCACCTCAACTAACCTAACCTAACCTAACCTAACCTAACCTAACCTAACCTAACCTAACCTAACCTAACCTAACCTAACCCAACCCAACTCAACCTAATGCAAGTATTAGGGTACTCTACCTTATTACGAGCCAGGGTCATCGGAGGCCTCGTTCTCCTCAATATCCTCCAGCGGGATTGGTAGGACAGGGCGAGATATGGCTGGGTTTCCGGCTATGGCTTCTGGAGGGTAGAGGCGTGCTGCTTCCTTGAAGAATTGATGATGGCGATCCTTATGGTGCTCGTTGAGAAAGAGGTAACGAGCGAAGTACTGCCTATAATAAGGAGTACGCAATCCTGGCCGCCTTGTCCACTGTTTTAAATCAAGCCACAGTCTCTCAGTGTCTACTTTGTCCACGGAATTTTCCTTATGATTTATCACATAATGTTTGTAACGCTCATCACTGAGTTTTGAGTAAGCCCGCCATCCATAACTATAAATGATGCTGCCGGGATGAATGAAATGCTTGATGATGGGCGCTAATGTTTCTGCATTTCGGTCCTCATCAATAAGGGGCACTATGAATTTCTTTCCCGCTCAATTCCGCCAAAAACCCAGAGTTGCTTAAGCTGCCTTCCACGGTTGTATTTACTCCTGACAAACAAACCTTCATCAATCTCCACCTTAACATCAGGTCCACCAATCGCTTCCTGAGAGTCCATCCACGATAAGGTCACTTCAGAGTAAAAACTCCGCCAGTCTGCACTGGTCACTGTTGACCAATTTCAATTTTCCAGAACTATGGTATGATTCCACTGTTTTTCAAGCCAGTGGTTAACAAACAATAGTAATTCTGATGGCTTTATGTGCACGCCTGCCAGAAAGCTGCCACTATAATCCGAAACGGATAAAGAGCACTGCACTCGACGCTTGGTTTTTCTATTTTTTTTTTTTTTTCCCCACTTTCCGCAATACCAAATGTGTTGATCCGCGCAGTAATAACAATCACTGTCACACTGAGGGCACTTAACAGATTGCGGAAGCACGTTATGTCGTCTCAAAAAGTCAATTGCTGCCTGATCTTTGTCCATATAAGTCTTAATAAATCGCCAGTACAACCATGAGCACCCTTCACAAGATGACATAGCGGACTGACTTTCAAATCAAAGCCTACGGTCCCTGGCCCTTCTCTTCCTCCTTCTACCTCAACGGACAATGCTGACCGCTGAGCTCGACCGCCATGGCCGTAGGCTCGCCCGCCAAACATGGGAAATATTCACCAAATATTTAATGAAGCGGTAAAGTTATGTGTGCCACTGCGTAACAGGCGTCCAGCTGGTAGTAGTAAACCAAAGTGGTGGTCCAGTGAAATTAATAGTAGCTTAATAGCCAAAAAACATGCATACCTTAAATATAAAACTACACAGAATAATGATAAATTACAGTACGAAAATCTACGCTGCACATCGAAAAGACAGAGCAAAAGAGCACTGAAGATCTACATTGCTAATATGTGCAGATCAAATCCTAAAGAATTTTACAGTTTCCTTAGAAAGAAAAAGGTTATGACTACATCAATAGGCCCTCTAGAAAAGAATAATGGCAAACACACAGAGAATGAGGTTAATGGCAAACATTCTTAACGATTACTTTGCGTATGTTTTACGGTAGAAAACACCACCAGAAACCTAATGGTAACCACAAACCAAGCAAATAGCACAGTCCTTAGTAACTATCATATCTATCATAGTGATATCCTTCCAGCAATAAATAGTACGAACATAAGCAAAACCCCTGGCCCTGATAAAATATCACCGAGAATTCTCAAAGAAGCAAAGAATGAGTTACTGCTGCCACTCTCTGTCTTATTCGGTAAATCATTAAGTACTTGGGAAGTTCCATGCGAATGGAAACTAGCAAATGTAACACCAATTTTCAAAAAAGGAAATAAGTCGCACCCAGGAAATTACAGATCAATCAGCTTAACATCAACAGTGTACAAGTTAATGGGAACAATCATAAGAGATAAAATAGTTAACTATCTAGAAGAAAATAATATAATTAAAGACTCGCAGCATGAATTCAGACATCGTCGTTCATGCTTAACTAACTTACTGGAGTTCTTCTATGATGCTTACAAATCATATGATGACTCAAGAGCAGTAGATACAATTTACCTCGACTTTCAGAAAGCATTTGACACTGTCTCCCACAAACGGCTCATGAGCAAAATAGAAGCACATGGAATAAAAGGAAATACGCAGAAATGGTTACAAGACTGGCTTTCAGACCGAAAACAGTGAATTGTGATAAACGGAAAAGAATCTAAATGGCGTTATGTGCATAATGGCGTTCCCAAAGGTTCAGTACTTGGACCGATACTTTTTATTATCTATGTAAACGATATTGACGAGGATCTAAATTGTAAAATATCCAAATTTGCAGATGATACTAAAATAACCAATAAAGTAACTTCAAATTATCAGTGGCAACAGTTACAAAATGACCTTAATACTTTAACAAGCTGGGCAGAAAAATGGCAAATGAAATTCTACACAGAAAAATGTAAAGTACTTCATATTGGTAGTAACAACGGTCACGTGAATTACAAAATGAATAATATCCAGTTATCAAGTACAGACAATGAAAAGATCTTAGTGTGATAATATCAAATGACCTAAAACCGAGTAAGTATTGCACTGAGGCGGTTAAAATTGCAGACAAGCTGGTGGGTTTTATTGGAAGAACTATTGGAAGAACTTCTGAGTTTATAACGGAAAAAGTCATACTTGTCTTGTACAACTCGCAAATGCACCCCCATCTTGAGTATTTTGTGCAGTTCTGGTCTCCGTACTACAGAAAGGACATAGAAAAATTAGAGAAAATACAGCGAAGAATCACAAAAATGTTACCACGACTTAGAAACAAACCATATGAGGAATGCTTCGAAGAACTTAAATTATTTAGCCTAATTAAGCGCAGGTTAGGAGGTGACCTTATTAAAGTTTTCAAAATCATGAAAGGATATGACAAATTAGACATGAATAAATATTTTGAAATAGACCAGTCGAGACAAACAAGAAGTCTATCTATCTATCTATCTATTGCCAGACGCCATAATCCCGTAACGGGTGGCCATTTGACTTTGAGTTATTTGTTTTACAAGGAGGGGCACTAACCCTCCACAACCCACTTGTTGACACGTAGGGAGCACGTATGGTTTGGTTATATGGTTACCACCCAGCACTGTAAATGGTTTCTTGGCTTACAGGAAACCATTTGGCTTGTCACTCTATGTAAAGCCACCTGTAAAGAAAAACAATAAGTGAGAGGAAAAATGGGAGAAATAGGAAGAGAGGAGGGCAGGCACAGAAAAAGAATGGTAAAGGCTAAGGAAGAAGTAGGCAGCACTACATCAAGTGAGTGGATGATGGTCGCCACCACGTACCACTAATATAATGGCTGCAAAATTATGGGAAAGCGTTTCCAATCCCATGAAACAAAATACTTCTTCAACAGAGTCGTAAATATCTGGAATAGATGACCCTCAGATACAGTGAAGTATCTTAGTTAAGACATTCAAAAACAACATAGACAAGTATTTGCACGAGAATCCTCAGCTGCCTTTTTTTCTGTCCGAATAACTTACTTTTATAGCTATGTGTGTGTTTATTCTCCTTCTGTCTACAAGACACCCCTTAAACAACGTACCTGTACATAGCGTCATATCACCTCATTATATAGTTTTCAATTTATTTGATGCAAATAAAGTAATATAAGCACAGATTAGGATCTGCACAGATAGCCTGAGTTAACGGTCACTACATTTACTTCCGGCCTGTGATGGGCTGTGGATCACTTGTATTGACTAATGAGACCACTGCTCCTATTTCTACCGTGCAGATCGCTTGTACCTGAGCCTCCTGGCTCGGGTTTATCTGTCTAATGCCCGTTTACACTAAATTCCCCCTCTTAGATCACGTAATCCAAGAGGATATCGGCTGGTCCACTTTGAATGATCCATCCATTTGGTATACTGTGTCTAGTTGCATATGACTTTGAGTGAGGCGTATATTTAACCCTGAGAGAATATTCTTTGGTGGTAATGTTTTAAGTTTCTTCCCGCAGATCCATCTGAGACCACGGGATTACTATATTTACGTGTATCTGTAAATTTTGAATTCCCACAGAGTCCAACTGAGACCACGGGATTACTAGCTATATTCACGTGTATCTATATCTTTTGAATTCCCGCAGAGTCCAACTGAGACCATGGGATTACCGTATTCACGTTGTTATGTCTACAGACGCTCCATTAACTCAATGTACCTGTTTATAATGTCATGCCGTAGCTATTAGTTCATTTGATTACTTTCTCTTTCAGGTTACTCAAACAGGTAGCTTACAGATAAAGTAGTATAGAATGTGACCTTTCCTTACCAGTATTTCCTATGAAACTTCCATGTCAGTTTTTCCAGGCTGCATGGTGTTTTTTCTCACTTTTTCCTGGAGGGTTTGGGGGTGGAGGGAGCCTTCTTGCTTTACTATCCTTATCCTTCAGCATGTAGAGACAGATCTTGTAGTCATAGCCTTCTCTGTAACAAGCAGCCTCGAAAGGACCAGAAGATCTGCTGCTGTTTGCTTTCCTATGTAATTCCTATGTAATACATACTGGCACCACCCACCCCGAAAATCACTGTTATTTCAAAAACAACTAAGTGGCAGAAGACACTGGTAATCGGTAAGCCACAGGACATCAGTTGTGTTTAATTGATACTGTTGTATATCCATCTATCTATCTTTCTGTCTGTCTGTCTATCTATCTATCTGTCAATAGCAGAACGTTTTAAGTCGGTATGGGGAGGCCACAAAATAATTGCCTCCATGTCCCCCGTCCTCCTCTATATCGCTGCCTTTCCCCATGCTCAAACCTCCTTCTTTCATATACCTCCCACTCCATGCCTCCATCTCATGCTCGGTCTCTCCCTCCCTCTCCCCCACTCTCTCTAGCTCACACACACTCTCCTCTTTACTTTCTCGCCCTCCATCCATTCCACATGGCCAGATCACCTCAGTGTATTTCTCTTAACGCATTCTATCACATCCACATCCACTCCATAATGTTGATTCAGTTACTCGTTTGTCAGTCTGTCTCTCCATGTAACTCCATATGCTCCCCTCAAATAACTTATTTCCACTGCTCTTACTCTTGAATTGTGTCCTTCCAACATGGTCCAAGCTTCGCTTCCATATGTTAGAGTAGGTATCACAATACTATCATGCACTTCCTTCTCTAAACTTCCATCCTCAATCATCATACTACCCAAGTACTTAAATGCACTCACATTGGCGATTTCTTGAGCATTCAGCCTTATTGGGCATTCAGTGACTTCAATTCTCTCGAAGACCACAACTTTACTCCTCCCTACATTCACCTGTTGATTCCGTTTCTTACACACTTCTCCACACTCATTCACCAAGCCTTACAGTTCCCCTTTGTCTTCAATTAACAATACAGTATCATTTGCAAACAACAGAACAGGAAGTTTCCAAACGCTTTCCTCTCTCATTTGGGACACTCCAACGTCTACTGCCCTTCCTATTATACTTTTTTAACTCCATCCATATACAGACTGAACAGCCATGGAAACATCCATTTTTCAGTCTATCACTGAGACAGAAAATTCACTCGGTTCACCATCGACACTCTCTGCAGCTCTAACTCCCTCGTACATAGTCCTCACGGCATTAAACACCTCCAATTTACTCCGTTTAGTCTTAATATTTTCCACACTCCCTGTCCATCATCTCTGCTATATGAATTCTTCAAATCCATGATGGCCGGATGCAACTTTTTTTCCTTCTTAAGAGAATTTTCCACTAAAGACCTTAAGATGAATATCTGATATAATCAGCCTCTTCCCTTCCTAAAACCACCTTGTCCAATTAATTCACCTGTTATTTCCCTAACTTTGTCAGTAAGTATCCTACCACATAGTTTTTCTGTTACACTGATAATACGAATGCCCTTATAATTTCCTTCACTGAGACTAAATGTAGAGGTCAGAGTGGGAGTAAGGATTGGGTATATGCTCGGGAGTAGGTGTTCAAAAAATGGAAGGAGAATATAAGAGAGTAGCCTACAGATCGGTTGCCTCAAGGACTGTGTGGGTAAGTCTGAAATAAGGACTACAAATGTGGGCGATTATGTGTGTGTATGCGCCAACGTCTGAACGCGCAAGTAGTGTGAAGGAAGAGTTCTGGGCAAATGTGGAAGCATGCATGGAAAAGTTTGAAAGGGATGAGAGAGTGTTTTTGACTGGAAATATGCATGGAAAAGTAGGGAATGTAAAGTCGGATGGAGTAGTTGATGAGTGGGGTGTGACTGCAGTCGTGGATGAGAATGGCAGTGCTCTAGTGGACATTTTTGCTGGGAGAAGGTTGGTGATAGCCAATGCCCTCTTTAGACACATAATGATCCACAGGTATACGTGGCGGGTGATGAGAAAGGTGGGTGGTGAACTGAACGAACGGAAGGCAATGACTGATTATGTGTGTGGATGACAGAATGAGGTGTGTAATGTGGATGCAGGAGCATACAGAGGTTGGGGAGTGGACTTCTGACCACCATGTGGTGATGGTAAAAGTCAAGGTTCAAATGCAATGAAGGAATAGAAGGAGGGAAGGGCAGGAAGATGTAGTCCATAGAAGGAGGATAAAAGGTTGCAATAGGATGAAAAAAAAAAAAAAAAGGCAGAATATAAGAAGGAAGTGGAGGATTGATTGGGTAAATATGATTTAAAGAAGATGAGGGAGGTACAAAGTGTGTGCAAGATATTCACAGAAGAAATGTAAGAAGCATGTGAGGTGGTGTGTCTGGTGAAGTGAAGACGAAAGGAGGTGCAAGGAACAGCATGACAGAATGAAGAGGTGAGACAAGCTGTGGCGCAAAAGAAGAAAGCATATGGAGAGTGAATGGGAAGCAAAGGCGTGGAGAAAGTTGAGAGATGGAAGGGAGAGTTATATGTAGAGACGAAAAGTGAGGTGAAAAGATTAGTATGGGAAAGTAAGAGGAGAGTGGATAAGGAATTTGGAAGGATTGAGTGTAGAGTGCGGGGAATGTAAGGAAATGTTTTGGAAAGGGGTAAAGAGAGTAAGACAACGATATAAAGGAGTTAGTTGGGGAGAGAAAGATAAAAAGGGTAGATTGCTAGTGGAGACGGAAGAAAAGGTGAGCAGATGGTGCATTCAGGACATGTTAAACAGAGAGAATGAAAGTTAAGTGGCTGGAGAATGGCTGGGAGAAGTAGGGAGGTGGGAAGAGATGAAGAAATCAGTAGGATGGAAGTAGTGGAAGCAATGAAGAAAGTCAAAATGGGGAAAGTCCCAGGAATGGATGGAGTGTATGGTGATGTGCTGAAGCATTGGGGAAAGATAAAAGTAGAATGGATATGGAAGATTTGCAGACTGGTGTGGGAGGAAGGTAGAGTCCCGGAGGATTGGAAGTCGGGCATAATTATCCCCTTGTACAAAGGAAAAGGGAATAAAGAAGTGTGTGGTAATTAATAAGAGCATTGGCTTCTTAGTGTAATACGAAAAGTGTATGGTAGGATACATAGTGAAAGAGTCACGGAAAAATAGAGAAATTAATTGGTGACGAACAGGGAGGCTTTACGAAGGGAAGAGGTTGCGTAGATCAGATAATTATTCTTAGGTCTTTAGTGGAAAAGTTTCTAGAGAAAGGAAAACAGTTGTATGCAGCCTTCATGGATGTGGAAAAAGCATATGACAGGGTGGACAGAAAAGGAATGTGGAATATAATAAGAATATATGAAGTAAATGGTAAGTTGGTGAATGCCGTGAAGAGTATGTATGAGGGTGCTAAGGCTGCAGTGCATGTGGATAGTGAACTGAGTGAATTTTTTAAAACTGAATGTTGGATTGAAACAGTGATGTGTCACGTCTCCATAGATGATCAGTCTGTATATGATGGATGGGGTAATAAAAGAGATACAAGGTAGGGCAGTGGATGTTGAAGCATCTTTAATAAGTGAGAGGGAAACTTCCTGTAATGTTGTTTGTAGATGGTACTATATTGTTAAGTGAAGACGAAGGTGAACTTCAAGGCTTAGTGACTGAGTTCGGAAGAGGGTGTAAGATGCAGAATCTAGAGGTGAATGTAGAGAACAGTCATGTTATGGTGTTCGAGAGAAATGAAGTCACTGGATGTACAGTGAAGTAGAATGATGAGGAAATGGAAAATGTGAGTGCATTTAAGTACTTGGGTAGTGTGATAAGTAAGGATGGAAGATTGCAGGTGAAGTGATTGAAAAGGTCCAACAAGGAAGAAAAGTTGCTGGTTCTTTCAGAGGAGTGATATTTCCGTCTAATCTCCTCGTCCACTCTCTTCTTACTCTCTCTTTACTAATCTCTTCACTCCTCTCTTCTTCTCTAAATATAACTTTCTGTTCTTTCTCTCAACTTCCTCCATGCCTCTGTTTCCCATCCGCTCACTATATGCTTTCTTCTATTATTCCACAGCCTGCCTCTCCTTTTCATTCCATCATGCTGTTCCTTGCGTCAGTTTCGTCTTATCTTCACCTCACACACAACCCCAGATTTCTTCTGTGAGTTCCATGCACACACCTTCCACCTCCCCTATTTCATCCAAACCAATTAACTTAATTGCTCCCCCACTTATAACTTACATTCCGCATTTTTCTTCATCCTCTTGAAACCTTTCTACTTATTTTTATGCACTGCATCCTCCTGCCCATCACTTATATTTTAAAACTGCATTAGTACCTTGACTTTCGCAACCACCAAATGATCATAGTCCACTCCCCCCACCTCTGCATGCTCACTCATCCATCTTATACCTTCCTCTTGTCTCATACACACACACATAATCAGTCATAGCCTTCCGTTCATTCAGTTCGCCACGCACCCTTCACATCACTCGCCATGTTTACCTGTGGATCATTTTGTGCCTAAGCCCTCCCCTCAGAAATGTCCGCTAGACCATTACCATTATCAACCACTTCTGCAGGCGCACCCCAGTCACAGAATACTCCATCCACCTTCACATTCCCTACTTCTCCATTCATATTTCCTCACCCCCTCTCCCCGAAAAGAAAAAAAAATAATGTGAAACTTTTCTATGCATATTTTCACAACTTCCCTGAACTCTTCATTCACTCTCCTCGCATGGGGTTCTGTTGGTGCAGCTTGTATTCCTTATTTCTATCTCATCCACACAATCCTCCAACTAACTGATGCATACTTTCTTATATTCTCCTTCCTTCTCTTGCACACAACAATACATACACTCTTCTTTGCCCTTTCATTTTCAACTACTCCAGCAGATATCCCAATCCATATTTCCACTAACTCTCTCTCATACCTTCCCATTTGGTATTAATTAGTCCACATATGAGTATCTTCACTTTTGCATCCTCAACCACCTGGACAATCTCTCTTTGACTTCATCATTCACACCCTAATATTCCACGTTGAAATCCCCTCCATGTCCTTTGTTTGGTTCTTGGTCGTCATCTGTTGGACATTTCCGGTCCGAGGCATTTTGTTTCACTTTTTAGTTAGTTGTTTCCTAGGAAGGGGCACGAACCCTTCTCCATCCCACTTGTTGATACGTAGTGGGCACGTATTGGTTGGTTAAAAGGTTACCACCGAGCGAATTAAACGGTTTCCTGACATGCAGGAAATCAGTTGGGCTTGACACCCAGAGTAGTCACCATGGAGCAGAGTGGCACAACACTAACTGAGGATGATGGGCGCCCCCATCGACCACACAGCGACCTCACAGACCACAGTATTGTTGTCACATGTGTTTTTCATAATGGGAAGACTATTCTAACTAGAGGGACCAGATATTAAGACAGCTTTTTATAGCCCTTTCACTACAAGAGATTTTGCTCAGGCTGAATTAACGATTCTGGTGGTGAGCTAAAAAATTACGTCATCGACCTGAAGGGGTTAAAATTCTATTCACCTGAGAGAATTACCGATATCCAGGCGATGTGCTTCTACAGAAGGATGGCAACTCCCGTAATTTCACATTTGCGTTTTGTGGACGATTTTATTAAGAATAGGTTTTCACATTCAAGGAGTTGTTACAACTTTCATACAACTTTCACTAATAGGTGGATCCCACAAGCTAATAAATAAATAAATAAATAAATAAATAAATAAATCGTCTTCAGCAAGTAGTAAGAGTGAATGAGACGCCGAACTACTGAAAATTTTGCCCATTCTAATGGAATATGGGAATTTTACCTTTCATTCCAGCCAACATCATGCTAGATTCCTGTAACCAATTTCGGTTATACTTTCCACAATAATTTTCACTTGGATATTTCATTCTCACAAGCGCTAAACAACTTTATTCAGCAGAGAAAACCCATCCTGAGGCAAGAGAGTTCGTCCCTTCACCAACAGGATTTAATTTACGTTTTATTGTTGTTACTACCTAACTGTTTCATTACTATACTTTGGGGAAGCTGTGATGCAAAAGAAGAAAGCATATAGTGAGTGGACAGGAAGCAGAGGTATGGAGGAAGCTGAGAAATGGAAGAGAGTTAAATGTAGAGAGGAAGAGAGAGGTAAAAAGATTAGTGAGAGTACGACGTGAGTGGACGAGGAATTTGGGTGAAATTTGTGTAAAGTGGAGGGAATGTATAAAAATGTTCCCGAAAGAGGTAAAGCGAGTTAGACAGAGTGATAAAGAAGTTATTATGGGAGTGAAAGACATAAATGGTTGATTGACAATGGACAAAAGACATAAAGTGAGCAGACGGAGAGAACAATTTAAGGAATTGTTAAACACAGAGAGTTAAAGTTATGCGAGTATAAGAGACTAGGAAAGGCTGCGAGATGGAGGGAGGTGAGAAGGGAGGAAGAGATCAGTAGGATAGAAGCAGTAGAAGGAATGAAGAAAGTTAAAATAGAGAAAGCCCCAGGAACTGATGAAGTGTGTGGTGAAATGTTGAAGCACCTGGGAAAGAGAGTAGTAGAATGGACATGGAAGCTGTGCAGACTGGCCTGAGAGTAAGGTAGAGTCCCAGAGAATTGGAAGTAAGGTATAATTACACCCCTGTAGAAGAGTAAAGGGGGAAAACAAGTGTTTTGTATTCACAGGGGCATTAGTCTTCTTAGTGTGCATGGAAAAGTACTGTTTTTGGAAAAATACTTATTGATAGATGAATTAGTTTGAGAAGAACATGGTGGTTTTACAAAGGGAAGATGTTGTGTATATCAGATATTCACCTTTAGGTCCTTAGTGGAGAAGCTTCTGGAGAAGGGAAAGAAGTTGTATACGGTCTTCATGGATTTTGAGAATTCATATGACAGATTGGATAGACAAGCAATGTGGAAAATATTAAAATATATGAAGTAAAAGGAAAGTTGCTGAAGGACGTGGTAAGGCCGCAGTGCATGTAGATGGTGAACTGCGTGAATTTTTCTTTCCGAATGTTGGATTGAAACAGTCATATGCCATGTCTCCATATTGTTAAATATGTATACAGATGGGGCTGAAACGAGAAACAAGGTAGGGCAGTGGATGTATGAACAGCCCTAATGAGAGAGGGCGGCTTTTGGAAAGTTCCTGTTCTCTTGTTTGCAGATCATACTGCATTGTTAAGTGAATACGAAGGGGAACTGCAAGGCTTGGTGCATGTGTCTGAATGTGTAGGAAACTGAATATGAAGGAGAAAGTAAGGAAGAGTAACGTTTTGGTCTTCGAGCAAAATGAAGTCACTAAATGCACAGTGATGCTTGATGATATGGAAATGGAAAATGTGAGTGCATTTAATTACCTGGGTAATGTGATGAGTTAGGATGGAAGTTTGGAGGATGAAATGCTTGAAAGGGTACAGCATGGAAGAAAGGTTGCTGTTTTTTTTTAAACAGTAATAAGAAATAGGGACGTGAGCATGGAAGTGCAAAAGGTGTTGCATGACAGTATTGCAATATTATGGAAGTGAAGCTTGGGCCTTGTTGGAAGGGCACAAGTCAAGCGTGAGAGCAGTGGAAATGAGTTTTGAGTATTTGAGAGGAGCATGTGGTGTTGCGTGGAGAGAGAAACGGACAAAATGCAGAAATGGAGCAGTACTGTAGTGTGGATGTGGATGTGATAGAAAGCGTTAGGAGAAATACACTGAGGTACT